>CAUYON010075783.1:0-23343 GCA_963573935.1 Arctocebus calabarensis
GTTCACACCAATGGTGCATAATGCAAGCATACATGTCAGATCTATTAGCATAGAGTATAAATGTCTTAACACAATAATTAAGTAAACGAGATGAGGTATATATTAACCAGTGTGATGTAAGCATTCCTAATTCTATATGAAATCAGCCCATTGTACCCCATAAATGCATTAATGTATACATGATCTATGTGTTTATGATTTAATAAAAAAAAGTTAGTATTCCTCAACTTCCTTGTAATTCAGATGAATCCAAATGAGAGACACAGTGCTGTACCTCATTCATCATTTCTCCATTCTGAAAATCACTTACGGAACCTTCTAGGTGTCAGCCATTGCGTCAGATACATAGGCTAGCAAGACAAAAAAGTAGATAGAGTCCTTGACTTGGGGGATTTAGAGGCATGGTATTGAGCAGACTTTGTGTGTCTGCCTCCTTTGTCTTTAAGTGCTTTCCCTACAAGATTCCTCAGATTCTGAGCAAGGGGATTCTTGGCAGGGATGCTCTGCCCCTCTACCAGGCAAGGCCAGGCGTGTGTATGGGGCTGGATCCACCTGGAGGTAACAGTGGGCAGTGCAAGGGGGAAGTGTGTCTGCGTCTTTCATTTCCTCCCTCCAAGATTGTGGCTGGGCCTTCCACAGAAACACTTGCCTCCTTCAATGTCAGGAGGTCTATTAAACTAATGAGCTATTGGATGGGCCTTGTCCACATGGCATAGTTTTGGAAAGCAAGGGGGATTGCTGGGCAGTGTGCAGTTGGTGGAAGTGCTTACAGGTTGAAACAAGCATAGCTCAGAGGGCCGCTCCATGCACATGGTGAAGGAGTTCAGGGGAGTGGTGGCTGATGGTCTGCAGGTTGGCACCAAGTCCTGATGAATGACCACAGAAGATGGGCACTCCCCTGAGCACTCCCTCAGGGCTGTCCCTAACTCCATTTAGGTGTATTCCCCCCCCGGCCCCATTCTGGCTTCACAGAGCTCTGTCTAGATCACACTTCCCCATTTCTAGACTGGGTAGTTCTCTGCTGTCTGTATCACACTCTCTAGCTCATTGTCTATTTTATTTCTTAAGTAATTCATTAATTTGAGCAGTTACTCAAAGAGGATACTATTAGCATTGTGATGATTAAATAATCCCTTCTTCCAGTTCAGCCCACCTCCGTCATCGTTGGAGGGAGGGAAGCACCTCATCTCACTCTGACCACAGTTACATGGTCATAGGCATTAGCTCTGAGGCTTGCTTCCTTTGGAGTTTAGCTGTTGATCCTCAAAAATTTGATGAAAATAGTTTAGATTGTATATGAAACCAGCACACTGTACCCCTTGATTGCACTAATGTACACAGCTATGATTTAATAATAATAAAAAAAATCTTTTTTTCCCTTTCAAAAAGACTTGTCTTCTACAGTACAAAAATTATTGGCTTTCTATAACTCTCTTATTTCTGTTATGAATTTTTAACATGTAGAAGCTTAGAAACTGAACTTTGAAAAGTTCTTCTCTTTGCACGCTGCTGTAATTCTATCTGGGGCAATGAATGGTGAGGGTGGGTTAGGGTCTGGCTGCTCCAAGGAAAATCTGTGTTCAACATTTCCAAATTTCAGCCCAGTGCCCATGACTGAGTCTCTCAGGAAAATATAATTTAGGCTCCAGCTGGGCCCCTGACTACATCATTTAGAACTTTCTATACCATCCCCTGTGACATTGACAACCTCCCTTCCCCCTTTAATCAGGGTACAGTGAAATATAGTGTGGCTCCTTCGGATGTCCAAAGCTAAAGTAGAAAAGCCATTTGTCAGGAGGAAGGGACACTAATCTAGGAAAGAGATGACTTCACACATCTCTAGTTTAAAGTTAACAGATCAAAGGACAAAGGACAGACTTTGGAGAAATTTCAGAGTAGTTGAGGCTCCCAGGCCCTCAGGCCAAGATTAAGAAGATGATTCAGGGGGAAAAAAAAGGAGCCATTATTATTAGAGGAAATGTGTAAGGTAGATAGGTAGATTATGAAGAAAGAAATGTAAATGACCTGAACGCCTCACTACAATCTGAGTAGCAGTAAGAATGGCAGTCTACAAGTTTTTTAATACTAAGAGTCAGGGAAGTGGGGTAGGGAGTGGGCATTTGCTTACTTTGCCATTGGGATGGTAAATTTAGATATCCAGAACATTCTGGATTATAACATAACACCAAGTATTGAAATCCCCAGAAACATATTTTCTTTGATAAAGCAATTGCACTCTTACCTAAACAAAGACTGTTTTTCACAGCATCATTTATACTGGAGAAAAATTAGAAACTATTTACATGCAAATCAACTGAGGATTGGTTAAATTTATGGGGTGGTTATTCACCATGGTAATGTTAATCTTTATTTATTGATCAGAATAGATAGCCAACATATATTTTTTGTTTAAAAATTTTTTTGGCATAAAATGTGTACATAATTAATGTATACCATTTGATGAATTTAGAGATGAGAATACCCTGTGAAACCATCACCACAATCTATACCATAAGCTTGTCTATACATCACTTCCAAAAGTTTCCTCCCACCTTTTTATTACTATTATTGTTATTTTTGTGATAAGCTCTACTTCAGCAGTTCTCAACCTGTGAGTCACGACCCACAGGAACTATATTAAAGGGCCACAGCTTTAGGAAGGTTGAGAACCACTGCTTTGCTTTCTTAGCATATTTTGAATTATGCTATACAGAATTGTTATTTATAGGAACTATGCTATACAGTAGATGTCTAGGACTTATTTATTTTGTAAAACAGAATTTTTTTTTTTTTTTTTTTTTTTTTTTTGTGGAGACAGAGTCTCCCTCTATCGCCCTTGGTAGAGTGCTGTGGCGTCACACTGCTCACAGCAACCTGCAGCTCTTGGGCTTAAGTGATTCTCTTGCCTCAGCCTCCCAACTAGCTGGGACTACAGGCGCCCGCCACAGTGCCCAGCTAGTTTTTGATGCAGTTTGGCCGGGGCCGGGTTTGAACCCACAGTCCTTGGTACATGGGGTCGGCGCCCTACTCGCTGAGCCACAGGCGCCACCCGTAAAACAGAAATTTTGTACTCTATGACTAATACCTCCCTTTGATCCCTTCTCTGTCATATAGTTTTTCTTTTCTTTTCCTTTTTCTGTTGTCTAATAATATGGGCATTAATTAACTCATCACCCCTAAACCATAAAAGAGAGGTTATAACAGAATAATAGTATTACTGATTAAATATTGTTTTTTAAATGGGGGGGGAAATAAAAGATTATAAAGTAACATGGATAAAGTCATACCATATTGGTAAATATTTAAAATATACTTGTGAATATCTATGTATAGAAAAAGTTTAAGAGGATATATGATAAAATGCTAGCATGGGGTTATAAGATTTTAGGCGATTTTTATTCTTTTCCTTGTGTTATAGTTTGTATTTTCTTAATGCTTCATAAAGAGAATGATCAGAATAAAAGAAGGCATCTCTTCTCTCCTAAACTGAAGGAATCCAGTTTAGGTTATTTATTATGGTTTCTCTCTGACCAGGAGATGGACAGTAGCTGGGAGAGATGGGACACGGAAACAAATGAAAGTCCTGGGACAGCTTGGGAGCCTAAGAAGATGATAACTTCTTTCTGGGATAAAGAAAAAAGATTAAATTAACAGAAAAATGGAGTCCAGATTTCTTTTAACTTCTCTTTGCCTTCTGTATAGACCTGTTAGAAGAAGAAGATATTTGTCATACAATATGGGTGTTTTATTTTCGATAGGCAGGAAAAATGTATTTTGATGTCCTCACAGAGCTCTCTGTAGGGCTATTTGCACTTTTTATCTTTCCAAGAGCCCCAAAATGGAGCTGACCCCAACAAGACTGCCTTATGCCCATTATTTCAGAGGAGGACCAACAAGGCTGGAAGTGGGCAGGCACCAAGGGAAAAATGGAGACCAAGCCCCAGAGGGGTTAATCTAGTGTGACTGAAAAGTCTAGTTTGATATCATTTAGTGCTCCAAGTATTTTTTTGTTTTTAATTTCAGATTAATGTGAGGGTACAAACAACTAGGTTACAATGTTTGCATTTGTTAGGTAGAGTACCTCTTGTAAGGTGTGTCATATACCCTTACATTGTGCCCATTAAGTGGGAGCACACCAATCCCCCTTTCCTCTCCTTTTCTCCTTTCTCTTTCCCCCTCCCGCAACTTGAACAGAATTAAGTTTTTCTCTTATGTGGGCATGTATTAGATCCTCTACTGGCTTCATATTAGTATTTAGTACATTGGATACTTGCTTTTCCATTCATGTGATACTTTACTAAGAAGAATGTGTTTCAACTCTATCCAGGTTAATAAAAAAGATATAACGTCTCTTTCTTATGGCAGAATAGTATTCCATGGTGTACATACACCACAGTATGTTAATCCAATTCCTGTGTTGTTGGGCATTTAAGTTGTTGCCACATCTTGGCAATTATAAATTGAGCTGTGATAAATGGTCTAGTGCAAATGTCCTTATCATAAAATGATTTTTTTTTTCTTCTGGGTAGATGCCCAGTAATGGGATTGCAGGATCAAATGAAAAGTCTAACTTGAGGTCTTTGAGGAGTCTCCATACTTCTTTCCAAAGAGGTTTTATTAGTTTGCAGTCCTACCAACAGTATAAAAGTGTTCTCCTCTCTCCACATCCATGCCAGAATCTGCAGCTTTGGGACTTTGTGATGTGAGCTATTCTCACTGAGGTTAGGTGATATCTCAGAGTGGTTTTGAGTTTCATTTCTCTGATGTTTAGGGCTGATGAGCAATTTTTCATATGTTTGTTAGCCATTTGTCTGTCTTCCTCAGAGTATTTTGTTTTTTAAACAACAGAAATAAACACAGCAAGCATGACTGCCCTTGGGAGGTCCTCAGTCAGACTTGAGCTTGCCCCTCTCTCCTCTGTGTCTGCAGTAGAGTCAGACCTCAGTGGCCTAGGATGGGCACCTAGTGGGGGTTGTAGGAGGCTGTCAGAGTCACTGTAAGTCTCAAATTTGAACTCCACCTTAAAGAGTGGAATTTTATTTTTTACTTTTTAAACCACTTTATTGAGGTATGCTAGACATGTAAAATGCTGGGCTTATTTAATATATACAACTTGATGAGTTTGGGGGTAAGTATACACCTGGGAGACCATTGCCATCATCAAGGCCATAAATGTATCCATCACTTTCCAAAGTTTTCTCCCACCCCTTTCTTTATTATTATCATTGTCTATTTATGTATTTTGGTGCTGACAGCAATTAACATAAGGTTTACTGTCTTAGCAGAGTTTAAATATACAATATTGTTAGCTATAGGGACTGTACTATCTAGTAGATCTCCAGAACTCAGTTATCCTGTGCAACTGAGGCTTTGTGCTCTCTGACTGTCACCTTCCCAAGTCCCTTGGCCCTCCAGCCCCTGGCAGCCACCTATTATCTGATACAGATTTTTTGGAAAGAAGTATGGAGAATTCTCAGCAGCGCCTGTGGCTCAGTAGGTAGGGCAGCAGGCAACAAAAAATAGCCAGGCATTGTGGCAGGTGCCTGTAGTCCTAGATACTTGGGAGGCTGAGGCAAGATAATCGCTTAAGCACAAGAGTTGGAGGTTGGCACTCTACTGAGGTTAACGAAGTGAGACTCTGTCTCAAGGAAAAAGAAGAAGTATGGAGAATTCTCAAGGAACTAAAAGTTGACCTACTCTTTGGTCCTGCAATATCATTACTACGTATCTTACCCAAATGAACAAAAGTAGTTTTACAACAAAGACATTTGCACCAGAATGTTTATGTAGCCCAATTCATAATAGCCAAGATGTGGAGGCAGCCTTAATGCACATCAACCGATGAATAGATAAACAAATTGTTCTATATGTATATCATGGAATACTATGCAGTCATAAAAAGATGGAGATTTTACATTTTACCTGGATGGAGCTGGAACATATTCTTTGTAGTAAAGTATCTCAAGAATGAGGAAAAAAGTATCCATTGCACTCAATACTACTATGAAACCAATATATAAATTCTTACACATTCATACAAATGATAAAACACAAATATAGTCTAGAAAGAAATAGGGGAGAAGAGGAAAAGGGGAGGGGAGTGAGGAGGGTGAGTGGAGGAGGGTATTTGGAAGGATCTCACTTAATGTGCACAATGCAAGGGTACATTTCAAAATAATTAAGAATATATTATAAATGTCTCACCACAAAAAATAAGTAAGTGAGGTGATGGTTATATTAATTAGTTTGATTTAGGTATTCCACATTGTATATCATATCATCACATTGTACCCCATAAATGTAGACAGTTATGATTTAATAAAAATTAAGTTAAAAAAGAGTATATACTTTTGTTTCAGATTCTACAAATAGGTGAGAGCATACAGTATTGTCTTTTTTGTTGTTGTTGTTGTTGAGGTAGACTTTTGCTCTGTTGCATGGATTAGAGTACAGTGGCATCATCATGGCTCACTGCAACCTCAAACTCCTGGGCTCAAGTGATCCTCTTACCTAAGCCTTTCAAGTAGCTGGGATTATAGGTGCATGCCACCATGCCCAGCTAATTTTTTTCCTTTTTTTTGTAGACACAGTGTCTTGTTCTTGCCCAGCTTGGTCTTGAACTCCTGGCCTCAAGCAGTCCTCCTCTCTTGGCTTTCCAAAGTGCTAAGATTACAGGCGTGTGGCACTGTGCCTAGCCTCTCTTTTACAGAGACTGGCATTTAATAATTTTTATGCCAGGAAGACTCCAAGACTTGCATTGCATGTATCCTTCATTGTATTAGTGTGCCAATTGTTTTTGTGAATGTATCTCTGAATAATACAAGAAAATGTTTTATTGGCCTTCATCAGTAAGCAGGTTAGACATTCCCCTGAAATTTTATTTAAGTGTTTAAATTTATTACCCAAGCCTTTGTGAATACCAAAGGGTAAACCCAATTTTAGGTCACAATTAGTGATTTTATACACACAATTCTTTTTTGATTGTTAAAACATATAACAATTTCTGAGCTCTACAGCCCAATTCCCCACCCCCCGCCACTGCCAACCTTTATTTCACTCTAGCTTTGTGCAATGACCTTTGACTTGCCACTCTTTTTGTCTGATCAGGCCCTCATATGTGTAACTGAAATATCATGAATTCCCATTGAGTAGGATCCAAATTTGTGAGCTTATTCTATATGCTTATTAATTCCACTACCCCACACAGGTGGAAATGTGGTTTTGAGAGAGATTGAACGCTGTGAATTTTCCCCATGTATTTCAAGGATGGAAAAAACATGTGCTAAATAACTCTGAGCTGACCGACTGTAAAAACTCATAGTGCTCAAAAGCTCTTAAATTTTTATAATGGCCTGCTTACCTTTGGTGGTCTCGTTACTGGGCTTCAGTCATTGTACTTCGGGATTCTGTCCAGCAGTGGAAGCATGAAGTAACATTGCTTTAGGATTTCTTAAATGAGTTAATACCTGGGAGGTGCCCTTGCCCTTTTTCACTCATTAAATAGCATTTCTTTGTCTCTTAGCTTATATTAAATACATTTAAGAGGACAAAAGAGGTTCTAAAGGGAACGGAAAAAATGTACTGAAGTTCGATTGTAAAATGCATCCAGTAAATGTCAAATCCTGCATACAAGCTTATGTTAGGAGGCTAGGTGATGGTCTAAGAAATGTTCCTGACTGAACACCAGCTACCACAGATGGGAACTGAGATTATATATGGAAAATAAAGTGGAAAAACCAGGTCAGTGTGAGGACAACTAGGAGGCCACAATGGCTTTAAAAAACATAAGTAATCAAAACAAAGTGTGTTTTAAGTTAATTAACTAAAAGTTCAATTAGAAGTCCCAATTATTGATTTATTTAAAGCTGCCTTTTCTTATAGATTCATGTTTAAGGATATTGATTCTGGGGCTAGTCCTGAGTAGCTTTGTAATATTGAATTGTTCACGGTGTTAGGTTTCCTCATCTTGGAAATGGGAAAGGCAATAGTATATCTGTTTTAAACATTGTTTCATGGACTAAATGAAATATTCTGAACATTTAAATATTATAATGCCTGGGCTCAATAAATGCTGTTAATTTTTGAGTGCCTCCCTTCTACAGATGGTGTTATTTCTGTTCTAGATGTGAAGAATATGATTTCACATGAAATATCTCACTTGATTGTTCCCACCATCTTTCCAGGTAGGCGGGACAGATATTTTCACTCTGCATTAGGGGGGAGTAGTCTGCAATAACAAATAGGCTCTTGCACATTCAGCCATTGTTGATTTCTTGCTCATATATCAATCCAAGGAAGATTTTTTGAGCGAGAAGACATCTTTCTTTCACAGAATAGTTTTGGAATATATCTTGGCTTTGTCATCTTCAGTATATGGATATCCAGGTAACCATCATTACCCACATGCAGCTGGTGGGAAGAGAGGAAGGCGGCATGACAAATTCTTGGCCTGAAAAATGACACATATCACTTCTGCTCATATTCTGTTGGCTAAGTGACAGTCGAATGGCCATGCTAATGCAAGGGACACACAGATAACTCTAGCTGTGTGTCTCCAAAGAAGATGAAAGGGATTTGTGGTGAACAGCTAGTGGTCTCTGTCACATGCACATTTAGCAGGAGGAGACTGAGTTCCTAGGGAGCAAAAGGGGTTTGCCCATCGTAGCATGGATACTTGTAGGCATCATCCAACATGTTGGGATACAATGTGAATCGCAGCTAAAATTAGTTGGGGGAAGTGAGGAGGGTACAGAGGGAGAAAAGTAGTTGAGAGCCTGCCTGACATCTGGCCCGCGGATCCTCTGTAAAGCCTACTCCCTGGGGATTCTCCAGCACCTTTGCTCAGTGCTCAGTGCCACTTGTTTACTTGCCTTGCTGTTTCTCTTTTGCATTTTAGCTGCCTGGTGGGCTGTGCTTGTCCTGGGCAAGGGAATTTCAAATCTCTACTGAGATAAAACAATAGCACCTCCCCAGCTGCTATTGTTGTAGGCATCCTGGCTGCAGACTCAAGGAGAAAACCTTGAATCAATTTGTCTTATGGAGGCTGAGGGGTTGGCTGGCTGCCCTTCACAACTTGTTAAAATGAACACTTGGACTTGGGGTAGAGGTGATGAAGCCAAATCTGTAGGGTAATTCTCATCCTATGATCTTCTCTGCTGATTTTTGTCAGTGCTGAGATGTCAATGTCACTGTGTTGCAGAGAGTGGGGAGAGGTCTGAGACATCCATCTTGTCTAAGACATCCATCTTTTCTTTCCCACCTGAGAGGCTTTGAAAAAGAAACACTTCAGACTTTCTGGGATCTCACCTAGATAGTTTTCTCTCCCAGCCAGACTCAAATATTCTCCCAAAGTTTTCCTTTGGGACAGGAGTTTCAAAAGCCCATGCTCCTCCGTTTCTGTGAGGGGTGATTAGTACCCTGGTCACACACACTCAGACCCTCTGTGGAAGGGGCTTCCTCTCCATCCTGGACCATGGCCGATTGGACCAGCCAACAAGTGGTGTTTTACTCGACATGAAAGCTGGTTGAAGTTAAGCAGGAGACATGTTTTTGTTTCTTTAATAAATAAAAGTAAGGACCCCGTACGTGAATAAAAGTAAAAGTCAACTCCCCTGAGGTTTTTAGGCTTCCAAAATTAGTCCCAAGCTTAGCCAAGGCTAATGCAGCCAGAATTTCCATGGAAAGCTTCGCGGGTAAGGAAGAGGCAGAGCCAGTGGATGTACAAACAGGCCGCCTTGGGCTCTCCCCCAACCCCTTCCTGTCTCAGTCACTGGGAATTTAGAAAATAGGTTTCTGAAATCGGGTTCACTTTGGGGGCTGGGGAAGTAGATGGGGAGGTAGGTTACAATGGGGGATGGGAGGAAATTTGCCCCTGTCAGCCAGTGAGAACACATTCCTTTAAGAAAAAATACAGGGAAAGCAAATTACACTATGTAGGCAGAAGTTTTTAAAAAGTCTGTTTTATAGTAGCATTTTCTTCCTTTGAATAGTTGATTCTTCCTGGCAAAGGTGAGCTGGTTAATAGCAAGTAACTGTCTTCTTGTATTTTCTGCTGGTGCCCCCACCTTCACAGCTTGTGGGCTACTCACCTTGCTCACCGGTAGCCATGCCCACCTTGGTTCTCCTTGTGCAAAACTGTCTGAAATATTAGCATCTGTCTCTCCAGCAGACTTAAGTTGAGGTTTCAGGGAAACTATTAGGAACATGAGGGAAGAAAGAGAAACGTAGAAGCCAGGGTGGGCTGTGCCGTCCCTGCCATAGGCTGCACCTGAGAAGTTGCCTTGGCTCCAAGGAACAAACTGAGACATTTCAGGAAAGCAGATTCTAAAAACAAGTACCTTTTCGTTGGGTAAGGAGGGAGAATGGTGGTGATAGTTTTAGCTATTAAGCATGTAGCTCTGCTTGGGAAAGAGTACATAGGAGCTTTACACACAGATTTCTTACAGATGAATGTGTTCTCTTCGCTATATCAAAAAGTGACTTTCAAAATGAGTTCGGGAGGCAAAATCAGAAATCCTCCAAGGGGTACCTTCAGGTGAACAAAAGAGACAAATATTCTTTTGTGCCAAGAAGTAACTTGATTATTCTCATCTGCCCTAATTTGGGGGTAGGGGAGAGTGTGTGTTCAGAGTATCGAGAAGGTTTAGTTACATATATTACCTGTCAGAAACTTTGCAAATGCTTCTCATTTTCAGTAATGCCCCCTTTCCTGCTTTCAGCCATAGGAACACAAATTTTAGCAAACAAGTCCACCTTTCCCTTGTGCTGTGCCTGTCACAGCTCTGCAGACTTGAATGTTAACCCTCCCAGTCTTCATTTTTCACACCACTCCTCGCATAGGGACATTCCTTTCCTTTCCCAGGGAGTGTCCATCGTCTTCTTGCCTAAATATTTCTCGGGGCTATTGTTACCTCTTTCCCCCAATAATCACTGTCCTAGGTCTGCCTTTGTCACCTCTCCCTGGACCCTGTCCTAATAGCCTTTCTTGTTGCCTCTTCTTATTGGCCACTTTACCTTGGCCCTTTCCACTGGAGTTAGAGCAACCAAACTAAAATATGAATGGGGCCAGTGCCACTTCTATGCTTAATACTTCAGTGTGTATGCAACCCCTTTAGAATGAGTGCCAAATTTTGTGGCCCAGTGCACCAGCGACTCTGCAACATGACCTCTAATCTGTCTCCCTGGCTTTCCATCCTTGTCATCTCATTCTTCATACTCTCTTAATACTGAACTGCAGGTGGTGCCCCTGTGTACATCCACATCACCAAACTGTTGCTCACCTCACCTGTGAGGTTCTGGTCACATTATCCCTTTATCAGCTAGATGTTTTGGTTGCAAGCAAATGAAACCACTCCCACTTAACTTAGGCTGGAAAGAAATTTATTAAAAGGACATTGGGCAACTTACAGAATTGCTATCAAGGCTGAAGGACTGGTTCGGAGGCTGCCGAGTTGAAACCAGAGCTCAAATCACTCTTTGGAACATATGTATTGAAGTCTCACTGCTGCAGCCCCTAACACTGTAGCCTGCACTGCCCACACCCTGCCTCTGGCTGCTGGGAGCTGTCCATGGCTCCTTTGGCACCAGAGTCTTTGGACATTAGACCTTGGTATGGCTTCTTACAGTGTGAGGAATGAGTTTTTGTAGTCTGTATTTCTTTGTGTTATTAGGTCTTGATTTGATGTTTTTGGCAAGTATATCTATCTGATTGTTGGAGTCTAAGTCTTAATGCCTACTCCCTAAATGCACAGGAAGGAGGAAGGTATCAGAGATGTTCACCTTTTGTGGTGGGAATCCCATAAAGCTTCCAAAGGAGGAGAATTCCCCAAATAAATGGGGAAAGTTCAGGTGCTGAATAGCCCACAGAGTGCTAACTGTCTACTATAATCCCTCATCCTTTGTGACAATTCTGTAACTTGCCCAATGTCCTTTCATGGCTTACTGGGAGTGCTTTGTCCCATCTTTATTCACCTTGTTCAGCGGTTCTCAACCAGTGGGAGAACTGCATATCAGAAATACATCCTGCATATCAGATATTTACATTTAGTTAGCTGTAGCAAAATTATAGTTATAAAGTAGCAATGAAAATAATTTTATGGTTGGGGGTCAGCACAGGAACTAGTATGAGGAACTGTATTAGAGGATCATGGCATCAGGAAGGTTGAGAACCACTGACCTAGTTAATCTCGCTCCTGTCCTAATATAGCACATTCATTCGAGGAAGTCTTCATTGCACCAAAAACTGAGATTTGCCTTACTCTTAATTCTTTCGGCATATTTCTGGCTTATCACTTAAAAAATTATATTGTGTTCCTGTTTAGGTGTGAATGTCTGCCTCTCATTTGTAAACTTCCCACAGGTAAGCACCTTTGTACTCCCAGTGCTTGGCTTATAGAATATATCCAATGAATTCATTCATTCATTTACTATTTGTTGAGCTGAATGGAACTGAAGTGCTGAGGATTATACAGATGACCAGTAGGAGAGGTGGAATAAAGCCCACGTCTCTTGATTTTAATGTTTTGAAAATGACAGAAACAGTGACATCCCTTCTTTCCTCTCTTTTCCCCTAAGTTTTATTTCTCTCCATGTTTGAGTTTCTACCATTCATCGTCATTACCAATGAATTATTCCCCCAACCATTGCCATGGCAAATGGTTTAAGGAGCCCAGCCCGGAGCTGTCAATTTGTGAACTATGGTCCTGCCAGGCCAAAGGGAAGCATGAAGATCCTGGATATGGAGTAGGCAAAAACAGAGAAATTTTGAGAAAATACATGCAACCATAATTTGGCCTTGAGTAATTATGCCAGGAATCAAATTAGGTTTTCTTGGAGAAGAAGGTCTAACAGATCAGTGCTTCGGCCTGTGAGCTCTGTCATTAAGAAGTGCGTGCCTTTTTAAGAGGAACATAAACACAGCTCACGTTGGTTGTATAGCAGCTGGGATAGATGGATTTATACTTCAGCAGACACTTGGTCCCTGGGTAGAAATGTGGGCCAAGGGCCAGGAGATCCCAGTTCAATTTCCAGTTAAGTCATCTTTGTTTATTTCTCACAAAATACATATTTTAAAAAAATTGAAACTAAAATGTCATGCTTAAAACACTCTACAGTAAACAGAGGCCTTAAGAGAAGAGCTGTTGCCAGCATCACTATTTTGTTAAAGCTGTATCCAATTTAAAGTTTATTTTATACCCAGGATACAGAATGGTGTGCAGAGTGCTACAGAAGTCACTGCACATCTGGGCAGGGCTGATCAGATGATTTGGCAGGTCTTCTCTCTGGATGGGACACTCACAAAATTGGGGGAAGGCTTTGGGTGTTGATGGACACATATGGACAAGCACATAGTGCATTAGAAACAAAGTACAGGCATCTACAACTCTCCCCTTTCTGCTGCAATCAGCAAGTCTGTAGTTTTACTTTTCAAGTGTTTCTTGGAGCTCTCCTTTCTCTCCATCTTCTCCTCATCCTGGTTGTCATGGCCTTCACCTTCTGATTGATTTCTCTGTGTCCACTAGTGCCTTTCTCTAATCAGTCCAGACCATTGCACTCCCACCCCCACCCATCTGCTTCCAATCCATCAAAGGCCTCCCGTTCACTGCTCTGAGGATAAAGGTGAAAATCTCTACTGTGGCCCATGTGCTTATGATCTGGCTGCAGCCAGCTCTCCAGCCTAGTCTGCTCTCTGTAGCAGTCACATGCCATGTCCTTCCTGACCGAGGACACCCTTGAGCTGTTTCCTCAGCTTAGGAAGCTCCACGCTCTTCACTTACCTTTCTGCCTCCCTTTCCAATCTCAGTTCAGAGATCATTTCCTTAGAAAACCATTCCATACCCCGCCAAGGAGTCCCCTGTTTTATAAGCTCATAATACTTTAAAAGCATTATTTTCCTTTTTAGCATTTATTATCATGTGAACTGACACTTTGATTTCTGTGATTATTTGAAGAATCTTATCTCCACTAACAATGATGGAAACATGTCTTGAGGACTTTTTAAATTGTGTCAGTGTATTAACATATTTAATCTTCCCAAAAACCAAGGAAGCATTTCCTGTGACTACCCTCCCTGAGAGATAAGTCACTTGCTCACAGCCATACAGTGGGCAAACATAGAGCTGGGATTCCAGGAAGGTGGGCCAGCCCCAAGGTGTACACTTTAATCCTGCTGAGTTACCTTCCCGCTAGATTCATTTCTCAATTTGTTTCATGATTTTCCCACTAACCCCCAAGGGCCAAAGAATCTTTTTAAAAAATACGTTTTACTAATCTTTTCTCTATGAAATTTTACTACCACAGATACACCATTGTGAATGGGCAGAATAATGTTCTCCCCAAGACATCCACGTCCCTGGAAGCTGTGAATATGTTACAGCACATGGCAAGGGGGGAGGAAGGCTGCAGATGACATTCAGGTGGCTAATCAGGTCCTCTTGAGATAGGAAGGTTAATCTAGATCATCTGGGTGGACCCAATGTGATCACAGTGTCCCTTAAAGTGGAAAGGCAGGGCAGAGAATCAGTGTCAGAGAGCTGCAGGGTAAGAAGGACTTCACCATCTATTGCTGGCTTTGAAGATGAAGGAAGGTACCCTAAGCCAAGGAATGTGGGTAACCGCTAGAAGCTGGGAAAAGCAAGGAAACAGATCCTCCCCTAGGGACAAAAAGGACCCAGCTCTGTCAACACTTTGATGTCAGCCCAGTGGCACTCAGATATCTGACTCCTATAATTGTAAGGTAATAAATTTGTATTATTTTAAGCCATGAAGTTTGTTATAACTTGTTACAGTAACCAGTAATAGGAAACTAATACAACTCTGTCTATGTGGGTGTATGTGCATGTGTATAAGTATGTGTATACTTATCTGTTTTAAATATGAAAAAAAATAAGATTTCTTTACCACCCCAAAGCCCATTTTTCCCCCTGTGGGCACTCTTGCCCCAGTTGAGAACACAAGAACTACATGAGAAGGACAAGCCCTTTCTCTGGCACAGTGCCTGACATACAGTAGGCACTTAATGAGTATTTGTTGAATGAGTGAATGGATAGATGAATGACTGAGTGACTACGAATTTGGATTAAGGGCCCTAATCCTACCTAAAAAAAATAAAGTCCCACCAACCCCCCCAGGGCCAAAGAATTAGTAAAATGTATCTTTATTTTAGTTGGTGGCTAAAGGACTCCATGGTAGGAAGAGGGTGTACAGTACTTTTTGAATTACTGTGAGGCCATAGTGCTGTGAACAGACAGTCATCACCACAGATTTGTCCATTTCCCAGGGCACCTGTAGCATGTGATCAGGCTGATAGAGGCAGCAGCAGAGAGGGCCCTGGGAATGTTGGCTCTGGGGTGTGCCGTGAGCAGGGTGGTGGGCAAATGACCTTAGGCTGCCCGTGGTCTTGAGAGTAACTGGAAGAAGGACCTTCGCATCTAAGGAAAAGAAATCAAGCTCTGCTGTGAACTGTGAAACTTCTTGGCTTAGCAATAAGCTTCCCAAACACCAGCTTCTTTTATACATTGTCTTTACAGTACTCATGCAGAGTCATTATCTCAATCTCATTATGCAGATGAGGGAGCTTGGAGGAACAAAGCTCACTCAAAATCTCCTTACAGAAATTTTCTAGGCACTTCAAACCTGGAGAAGAAATGCTTTCCAACACATTGCTATTATTTTAGCACCTCCCAAATCTCTAAGACTGGAGTTTAAATGAGTCATTTTTAAGGTTTTTGGGGAGCCAACCTTCAGGAACATCTACCATTTTCCAGCTGATTTCCCCTCTTCCCTCCCATTTGCCAAGTGTCCACTTGAGAGCGTTTTCCAGGCCTTGAGTGTTGTAACCCAGATTTTGCAGAAGAAACTGTCTCTCCATGGGTTTTCTGGCCACCTGTCTGCCTCTGGGGATGCTGCAGGCTCTTCCTGAGGCCTGCTCAGGTGTCTGCATTGCGGTGATGATGGGACGTGCTGGTTTTGCTTTTGCCCCAGTGCTGGCAAGTTCAGCAGCTTTTTGAATTTCCTAGAGCTCCTGTGTGGGGAAGTCAGATAGAACCACCCTACTGGGGTGAACCCAGGGGGATGGGATGGGACAGTGAGTGTGCTGAGCTCTGTGCTTCCACACCTGTTGGGAATGGGTAAAGACTGGAAGATTGCCAGAGGGAGGGTGGGGGTCTTTGGGGAGGTGCCCAGGATGGGGGCTGGGGCACACTGTAGCACAGGCAGGCTGTGGGGGCGTTGTTTCTCAGGCGCATGTGAGGGGTGGCCTCAGAGCAGCACTTGGCAAAGTCCAGCACTTCACTTGATCTCAGCACATGGCACTGCTGATCTCCAGGGCCCATGCATAGCTAATGAGGAACACTTGTTTGGCATCCACATTTACAAACAACATTCCTGCACAAGATCTCAGCATGGTAGTCTTGAGGGGATCTGGCCTAACCTCTCCATGGCTATTTCATTTCCATATTTTAGCAATCATTGATTCCAGTGCCTACTATGTGCGATGATAACAGCAAATACAAACATTTGGATTGCATTTTCTGTTCAATATGTCTTCAGCTGCCATTATCTAATTTTATCCTCATATCCAATACTGTGAGATTGCATTTTATTCTCTCATTTTTCAGATGAGAAAAGTAAAGTTTAAGGTGAGGAGTTAACATGTGCTGGTTCATTAAAGTATGACTGCTAATAACACGACCTACTGTGCTATGTACATGACCGTGAACGCTTCCATTGATTTCATTCTCACAGCATCAGGAATGGGCATTATCATACTCTAAAAGAGCATATGTGAAAATGAAGGCAAAAAGTGAACTTGCCCAAGTTCATATGGCTACTAAGAGGCCGAATTTAAATCCAGGAAACCTGGTCTATAGCCTAGTTTCAACCATTATACTACCCTGTATTGCTAGTATCACACTTTTCTTTCCATTTTACCATGCCAAAACAATCTGAGACATAAAAAAAGAAAATGACGTTGTTCCAGCTTATGGTCTGGTGGAGGGAAAGTCCCTGGGGACTTGTCAGAATGGAAAACTCTAGGTGATAAGCTGAGGCCAAGAGGGAATTCTGTGGGATCCCAAGGAATGGCCCAGGAGTCTTAGACCTTGTACTCTCCATAGCCCCTTCTTTGCCCATCATGTTTATGCTGGCCTGACCAGTCCTCATTTCTCACTTATATGGAATAGCCCTTGCACTTGTCTTGGACTGATCATTTTGACCTCATTTTTAGGTGTTTGGGGCCATTCCTTTAGGATATTTCTCTCTATATGCAGCATGACCCATAAACACAGAAGTCACCAGCAACCAAACTGCTCAGAAGATGTATCCTAAGTTGTCCTTTTGCAAATGCTGTGCTTTTTGTAGATGGAGATTCTTTGGGCTCTATCATTTCCTGGCTGGTTTGCCATCAAGTTGGAAGAATCATATGTTTCTCTCTCTGCAGGTTGGTGCCTTTTCTGATTTTGATCTGAGCCTAATACTCCATAGCTACTTCCCCACAGTCACTAGCCCAGTTCAGCCTCACCTTGGTCATTATCTTCTACATGGCAGGGACATCTATCATTCTGCAGTGTCATATGCAATTTTGATGCCTATCTTTTGCAAATCACAAATTCGAATATGTGATTTTGCACACATTTCTATGCTTCTAGGGTTGATGGGCTAAAATTAGAGGTGTCATTTAGTGTCTTGGACATTTGGTTACTATTACCACCATAATTTTGCCAGAATCCCTACAGTTTGGCTGCTGTGAACATCACTTTCTTCCTGATAGCCCTGAAAGATTGTCTATTTCCTGCACTGGGGCTCTGTCCTCTTTCCTTGTCCACCCAAAGTGTACATCTTTGTCATCACAGCTAGAAACTCCTGGACCTCTGACCAATCAATGCCATCTATTGGTATTTAGGGGAGATTCATTTATTTAGTACAGATTTTAAAAATTAGCTAGGAATATCCCCCTCAAAAATTGGCAGAAAATTTGGCTATTTGATACTTTCTCAAGGTGATACTGCTGATTTGGAGATATGGGTTTGAACTTGGTAGAATGAGCTAGAGGCCAAGCACTTAGACGCTATGCTATGTTTCCTTTTGAATAACTTTCTTAACCAATCAACATTTACTGAGATTCTGTGTGATAGATGCTCCCACTTTTTGTTTTCTCATATAACTTTGACAACAAGACTAAGAGACAGACATAATTTGTTTTTTTTGTTTGTTTGTTTGTTTGAGGCAGAGTCTCACTATGTCACCCTGGGTAGAGTGCCATGGCGTCACAGCTCACAGTAACCTCAAACTCTTGGGCTTAAGCGATCTCTTGCCTCAGCCTCCCAAGCAGCTGGGACCTCAGGTGCCAGCCACAATGCCTGGTTATTTTTTTGTTGTTGTTGTCGTTGTCATTGTTTGGCAGGTCCGGGCTGGGTTTGAACCTGCCAGCCCGTGTATGTGGCTGGCACCCTAGCCGCTGAATTATAGGGGCTGAGCCAACAGACATAATTTTTATCAGTTTCTTTCTTTCTTTCTTTCTTTTTTTTTTTTTTTTTGCAGTTTTCGGCCGGGGCTGGACTTGAACCCACCACCTCTGGCATATGGGGCCTGCGCCCTTCTCCTTTGAACCACAGGCGCCGCCCTATCAGTTTCATTTTTCAACTGGGAAAACTGAAACACAGGTTAAGTGGCTAGTCCAAGGTCATATCTCTAGCAAAGGAAGAAGTCTGAATTTAGAAGCAGTGCATCTTAGAAGGGTACAGTTGAAACTTACTAAATGTAGAATATAAATGTCTGAACACAATAACTAAGAAAATGCCATGAAAGGTATGTTAACCAGTTGGATGAAAATATTTCAAATTGTATATAAAACCAACACATTGTACCTCATGATTACATTAATGCACACAGCTATGATTTAATAATAATAAAAAAGAAACAAATGCCTTGAACTGTCCACCATATCATAAGTGGCTGCAAATCAATGCAGCTATTTAAACACCAAGTTCCTAGTTTGTCAGAATATACAAATCTTAGTCTTAAGAGAGGAGATTTTGTAGTTTGACAGACCTTAGTTTGAGTCTTTGTTCTACCACTTCTTCTTATTTCTGAGACATCGGTCAAGTCAAATTACCTACTTGGTGTTTTAGTTTCCTTATAATGAAAATGGGTTTTGTGGGTGAAAATAAGGTGAGATGATGCATGAGGAGAGACCCAGGTTCCTGGTAGAGGTCTGCACATGCTAACTTCTCTTCACAGCACCAGTAGATGGACACACACACCACCCAGGGGTAGAGGCAGTATTCACACTCATAATTCCCGACCTGACTCCCGCTGAACACCTCCATGTCTCATCAGTTTCTTCACATGCTCCCTCTGAGTCTTCCCATCTTCACCTTATTTAATGATTTCATATAGGGGGTGTGTGTGGGGGGGTGAACACCTTTCTCAGAGAAAGCAAGTTTTGACTAAGATTCCTTAACTGATTCCAAAGACAAGAAAGTATTTATTCTAGAATTAAATAGTTCTGGGAACAATGTCACTGAATTAAAGGGGAGGGAATGATAGAATTAGGTCTGTGAAAATATGTAGGCTGAGAGCCTCATCTCTTTTTTCTGGAGATAGCTATTTAGAACAATAAACAATTCCTGCAAATAAAAGCAATATAACCACCCCCCCACCCCAAAGTCAAATAACTCTTAAGACAAAACAAAATAAAACAAAATTAAATGAAGGAAAAAATTAAAAGAAAGAAATAAAAAAGACCTCCCTTCCTTAAGAAAACAAATTTGTCATATTTAAAGGCTAGCAAATAGCGCTTGGACTATACACAATTCTTTTCATTCCATGGATTTCAAATGCCTCAAATACACTAGGCTATGATAAGCTCTCAGCTTCTACTGAAGTAAAGTGGAGGTAGGTAGGCCAACCTGCCCAATGAACTTGGCTTTCTGGGGGAGGGAAAAGCAGTAGTCCAGAAACTTTGCGGAAACCTTTGTTTCTCTGCTTGGCCACAGTCACCTGACAGCCACTGTGGCTTGGACTTGGGTAGCCCACGATTCTATTCACTTCTCACTAACTGTTTTCCTTTTGTAAAATCATAATCTTTCCAAGTTAGGGGGCAAGAATTTTCTTTTCCAGATTGTACTCTGAAGCTAAGATACAATTACTCATCTGGTTTAATTTAAAATGCAAAATCTTTGAAAAATAGGTATTCTTGAAGTCAGTGCTTGGGTCTGGAGCTCTGGTTCTCATTAACGGGGCTGAAGCCCTTGATGATATGTTGGAACTGCTTAAACACCAGCTCAAACGCCTGCTCTCAGGTGTTCCTAAACCCGCTGCCTTCACAGGGGACTGCTGGCCGGCAGCATCCTGACAGCACCATGCTATGGCCTGGCGTTCCCCTCACTCCATCCGTGACTTTTTTGAAAGGGAGCTGAATGGTGGAAGGTGATGTTTTGGTAATCTCTGCCCACCTGCTGAAGTGCACGGCGCAGGAATGACAGTACTTGGGGTCTGGCTCTGCTTTCAAACACTCGCATGAATCCTCTGGTGTTCATGATCCCTCCCACTACCCTCCCGCTTTTGCTCCCATGGCCAGGAACTTCCTATCACTGAGGTTCATTGAGCATGGGTCTTTAAGATAAATTGAGGCTTAAGAGTCTTTCAAGTCCATTGGCAGTATATTAAATATTATTAGACCAAGTCAAACATCTCTGCACCTACTGTTAAACCTAGATACATGAAATCGAAAAGGCATTCCAGGTGCAAAATTACATGCTTACTTTAAGACATGCCTTTTATCTAGGAAGTTCCAAGTCCTTTAAGAGCATTAACTGCTGTTTCTTAGGAATAATCTTAGGGAGGAAGGCAGGAACCCTGGGGAAACTTGCCCTATAAGGTACCAGGAAAGGGACAGCAGAGCTATGAGACTGCCATGGCCTACATTTCAGAGTCCCAGGCTCTAGATGTTCTATGGGTGAGACACAGTCCTGTCCTTCCTTGAGCATGTGGGCAGAGGTTCTGCACTGTCCACATGAAGCTCTATGCCTCCTGGGTGTCCCCAGAAACTGATTCCATAGAGAGGGTGCACATGGAAAGCCTGTGCCCATTCACATTTGGTTAAGACTCCAGAAGAGCCTCCCAGCAGTTTTCCATTTGGAAAGTAAGAAAGGATGCAGTCTTTTAATCTCATGATCTTTCTGCTACTTCTTGGGACTCAGTCAGCTCAAACCACAGTCAATTCAACCACGTCCCTGCATCCTTGGCATCTTGGTCCTTGCCCTGAATGCCAAAACCTCTTTTTGGCTTTTTTTCCCCTTATCCTGCCCAGGGGTTCTTCCTTCATCCTCCTTATTCTGCTGTCTCCTTTCCCAGGAGGTTCTGTTTTGTCTTGTTGGATGCATGGTCCTTGATTTTAGCCTTCTCAATGAATGTTCCTTTCACCATCCACTCATCAGAAACTGTTATAGATCTGTTCTTAGAACTCCTCTGCTACAAGATCACCATTCCTTACCCATGATTCTGAAATAAAGAAATGTCACTTATCTCCTTTGGTGACAAAAACAGACCTTAAGTGATGTGAAGTTATTTATTATACCTGCTGTTAATATCCATATACATTTCTTTGTAGAATTATGATTGTGTTGGTTATGGAGTACTTGCCAGGTGTAATGCATTAAAGGTGTGTATTCCTTTATTCATTTTCTAAAATCTGAAAAATTCTGAATCCAGAAATGTGCCTGGCTCCAGGATTGTGGATGAAGAAGTGTGGGGAGACCTGTGCTTCTAAACTACCACTTCCTACCTTGTGTCAAGTCCTGCCATCCATGTAGGACTGTGCCTTCTGACTGTTCCCATGCTCCTCTGCCTTTGCTGATATCATCTGCTCATTTTATGGCTGTTTTCCTCATTGATGGGGGCTACACTTCTCTATATTTTTCTTTTGCTTCATCTATGCACTAAATTCATCCTGATTAAACTCACTATTTACACACTTCACAGACATTTAACTTGCTGTCCCTATGCCATGAGACACTGTTCACCTCTCTGTGACACCATCATTTCCCTTTCCTTCTTCAGCATCGTTCTCTCTGGTCCTCCTTTCCCTCTGTGAGCAGCATGTCTTGTTAATAACTTTTCTGACCTCTCTTCTTCTGCCCACTCCTGCTGACCCAGGTGGGAAGGCTGGGTCAACCCTGCTGATTCCAATAGACTCTCCCTGCCTTCAACATTGGTGTCTAGGCATTCATTAAGAAAAGGAATTATTGAATGGATGAATGTTATCCCAGGGTTTGTCCTTGGTCATCCTCCATGCTCACTCTGTAGTTCTCCATGAGGAATTTCACACACTCTCTCAGCTCCACCTTCAGACCAAGCCTCAGAAGATGTTGTAGCAAATACAGGCATCATATAGGTCCATCCACAATAACAGATACTTGTTTTTTAAAAAGTACAATAAGGGGGTGAAGCAAAGATGGTGATTTGAAGCCAGCTTTCCACAGAGGCTCCCATCCAGAAAGAGAGTTAAAGGACAGAAATTTAGCAAGAAAGATGATGGTTCACATCTGAAGCAAAAGAGAAGGTCGAAGAATGCATATTAACCCTGCTGAGGTGACCTGCGACCCCAAAGATACAAACAAAAGAGACAGAATCCATCACCAAGCGGACGGGAGTCTCCTCCCCCATGAGAATTGCTTGCAGTATACTCCATACCTCCATACAAATAAGCGAACAGAGTTCAAATGTCCTCCCATTTTACCCCACAGGAGAGACCTTCTAAAAACCAGACCTTCTTCCCCTACCAGGGTGCCATGGCAGTCTCCTGCCAGGCATAAAACTGTATATACTCTTTACCTACAATTTTGAACTCCTGGCACTCCCCTCCACTCTCACCCCGAGGCCTAGAAGCCTGTCCCCCACAGAGTCCAGATACTTGGGCCTTTTCTCAAGGGGTGTAGACGGGGCAAGGACTGTTGCTGAACTGTGCTGACTTTCCGGTTTGGGAGTAAGGAGAAGATAATCAGCTGAGGGAGAGGCAGTACCCTGAAGAATATACCCAGAAGACCAAAAACTACATTATAACAAAGATATCTGTACCAGAATGTTTATTGCAGCCCAATTCATAATTGCTGAGTCATGGAAGAAGCCTAAGTGCCCATCAACCCACGAATGGATTAATAAATTGTGGTACATGTATACCATGGAATATTATGCAGCCTTAAGGAAAGATGGAGACTTTACCTCTTTCATGTTTACATGGATGGAGCTGGAACATATTCTTCTTAGCAAAGTACCTCAAGAATGGAAGAAAAAGTATCCAATGAATCAGCCCTACTATGAAGCTAATTTATAGCTTTCATATGA
>CAUYON010075786.1:0-22301 GCA_963573935.1 Arctocebus calabarensis
GCACCATTTATTGAATAGGGAGTCTTTCCTCCAAGGTATGTTCTTGATTGGTTTATCGAAGATTAGGTGGTTGTAAGTTGTTAGTTTCATTTCCTGGGTTTCTATACGATTCCAAATGTCTATGTCTCTATTTTTGTGCCAGTACCATGCCGTCTTGACCACTATGGCTCATTTTGACCTTTCTTCTGACTAATTTAGGCATTAATTAAAGGAGTTATACACTAACCACCCTCTAGTTCAATAGCTGCCTTTTAAAAAATTAAAATTCATATTTTAATTTTATTTATAGTACATCTCTTCATTTGAGCATCATTCATTAATTCATATTCATTCATTGATTAATATTTATTTAAAGGCTCTATGACTACAATGACTAAAAACTCTTGGGCACTAGGGATGCAAAAATGAGTATGTTGAGATTAATCTTTCAGGTTCACTGAGAAGTAAGGGAGATAGACAGGTTACCACAGAAAAGTTGTTATTGTAGAGTCATAAAAAAGACAGGATGCAAAGGCTGAGGAGGGATGACTTGAAAGAGAAAGTGACATTTGCCATTTAAGTCTTGAAAAATTAGTGAGAGGAAACAGGGATGATGTTTTAGGCAACAAGAGTAGTATAAGTAAGTAAGAAACAGCATGTTTGGAAAGTTCCCTGAGAATATTGGGCTTGAGGGACCAAGGGTGTAAATGGAAAGGTAAAACAGGTCTAGGTGTAAAAGGAAAGGTAAAATAGATCTAGCGTGTCTGAAGGGTGTATCTTACGGTAAAGGGTCATGCTAACTCTTATACCTGTGGACCAGAGGATACCTTCAAACCATTACATGATTAGATATTGTGTTTTAGGAAGATAATTCAGGAGACAGTGAATAAGATAGAATGAAATATGAAGATCCTGGTAATAAATAGGGAGACTAGTTAGGAGGCTGTTAGAACAGCCCAGAGGATATATAATGAAGGAAAGCTTCTTCAACCAAGGCTGAAGCAGGAGGGGTAGAAAGAGAGGGACAAACTGAGCAGGTGCTGACTTGGGAGAGTTGGATATGGGGAATGATGACACCAGAAGTCATTATTATTATGCACTCTTCTTTTTCTCTTAAAAACCTATCATTTTCTCTCTTCAATTTTATGAAAAGAGATAGTAAAAAGCGTTCCTCATAGAGAAGGCAGCTTACTAGATCTTGTATCTTTCACTTATGGCTCATTTAGTGATAAACAGAGTATACTTAAGCAATTAAATAGTGATACCAGATCAGCTTCTGTGTTCAGGAGCAAAAAACAACTTAACATTTAAGAAGGATATATTTTTAAAAGTTTTTAAATTTCCTAATTACACTACAATATCCTCTGCATGGTCAGCTTTAATGTATTATCATTTGAACATCGTTGATAATTAGACTTGTAGATAATTGGTGACCAAACCAAGCAATCCTTTGATCAACTTTGCATCAAAGTCAGGAACTTCAAGCCACTGTGTTCATTTATTAGGGGAAATTCTCTGGGAGTGCTGTTTACTGATTTGGTAAAGAAGTTGCTTCCTTCTGCTACCAGTTTAATCTTTATAAAAAATTATCTCATAAGCATTACTCACCTTCCTGCTATCCAGCATAGCCCATCCTTCTGGCATTCCATTTTTATCATCAAAATCTGGCCTCAGATCTACTCACTGGCCTGGAATATACTTCCTTCCTAGGCACATTCTTATACATCATCATGTGGACCCTCAAATCCATCTCAAATCCGTGGGTTTTGTCTACAACATAAAATGTAGTTGAGTATAGAGAACACATTACGTGCAGTTTTGTATTCTACCTAGCACTGAGCACGGTTCTGGGCTCATGGTATGCACATTGAGAATTGAATGGTTCCTTTTATCATTTGCTCCTGAGCTCATTTATTCCTCTCTATCCCTATTTGGTTTAAGAGTTGTTAATTTGTATTGTTCATTTCCTTCTTCTTCCTAAAGTAGTTGACAGTTACATAGCATGTATTATCAGAAGCTTGCAGGATACTAAGTACCAATTTATGATAATCTTTATTTTTAAATATAGAAGCCTCTCTCCTCTTTACCAAAAGCCATAGTGACTCAGCTACTTGCATGTCTAAAATGGTCTCTGCATTTTTCTGTGGGTAGTCAGTCTTTATGATAGTTAGAGATCAGTAACACCCTTTTTGGAAGCATAATGTTAGGTATTAACCATGGCATTCTTAAAAAATCACTGTAGTTAACCAGACAGACCAATTTATTTGGACTATAGTCTGTTTCTTTGCTGTGTACATGCATGGGTTGAGAGGGGAAAAAATTAACATTTGAAAAGGATATATTTTAAGATGCTCTTAAATTTTCTAATTTTTAAATAACACTATGATCTTCTCTTACTGAGTTTCTTCATTTATGAAATTAAGACAAAAGAACTGTCTCACCATAAGAACATAGAATAACTGGGAAGGACAGAGACTATAAGCTAAGTTTACTCACATCTGCTGCAAGGGAATAACTCTATTCATTTCTTAGCAAACCCTAAAGTGGCTATGTTGTGCCCTGTGGGTTCTCTTGGAGAAAAGAGAAGCAATAAATATTAAATCTATAAATGTCAAGGGGTCCCTTTAGTTGACTCTTGGTTGCTAAAGGAAGGACAAGTTCAAAGCCCTATAAACTATAATCTTTTAAAGCAAAAATGAATGAATGAATGAAAGAATCTGAGATAAGAATCTTGTTTTGTGTTTGTTTTCCTCTAATACCCTTTTGCCAATAAAGGCTTTTTAAGTTCATGCTCCTTTCCACTTTGAGCCCGCCCTGATATTTTCTGGTTGCATAAAGATAATACACAAGAAAAAAAAAAAGAGATTAATTTCAAATAGTGATAAATGTCATGAAAGAAACAATACAAGGAAATCTGCTGTGTTACTGCTCTGCATGTGAGAAGGATGGTAAGAGAAGGAACCCAAGACATGGTAGTAAGAGCAGGCTTCTGTTAGCAAAATGATGGAGCAGAATGATTCGGTAGAGCCAACCACATGAAGACCAGAGCAACAGCAAATGTGGAAAGCCTGAGGTGGGAAAAGTTGTGTGTGTCTAAACAAAAAGGCTGCTGTGGCTGGAGCAGAGTGAGTGAGTGAGTGAGCTGTAGAGAGGAAGTAAATGTGGTCAGAGCTGCGGGGCCAGATCAACAGAGACATGCAGGCAATAGTGCAGTGTCGCATTGAAGTACAATGGGAAGCCATTATAAGCTTTCAGCAGGAAGAAATTTGATGGTTTTAGACATCACTTTGATTAAGGCATTCTGGTATGTGGAATGCAGATTGAAAAGGAATGATAGCAGAAGCATGGAATCTAGTTAAGATGTTGTATCAGCGGGCCAAGCAGGAAATGGTGGTATCTCAGTCCAAGGTAGTGACAATAGAAATGGAGAAATAGGGCAGATTCAAAACACATTTTGAATACAGGGGTGAGAGGACTTGTAGACGAACTTAATTTGTGCTGCCAAGCCAAACTGGTATCAATTCACCATGTGCAGCCAAGCTAGACACTGACACTTAGAGAAAGAAGGGCATTTACTCCATGGCCCTAGGCAAGGAGAACAGGTACTAACATGTAAGACCCAAACTCTCTGATGGCTCAAAAGCAAGGATTTTTAAAGGCAGCGATACATTTCAGGAAAGCAGAAGTTACAGGCAAAATAATAAATCAATACCTGAGGATTGTTTATTGATTTAGCTCTAAAAGGTGGCTTATCTTGAAGTGGAGGCTTATAGGTCATAGGTGGATTCAGAGATTCTTTGATTAGCAGTTGGTTAAGGAAGCAAGGCCTTCTCTATAAACTTGGGATGAGTAGAAAGGAACATTAAGGTTTGGCCTACAGGCATAACTCTTTCTAGGCCCCTCGGGAAGAAATTTAGAACAAAGAATAGCTGTTAGAGTTTAATCCTCAGTTCTCCCTCATCTGAGATCAATTAGTGGTTGCATTTTCTATGGTGTAGGGACCTAGGTTCTGAAAAACAACTCAAGAACATATATCAAGTGGTGGTGTTTAGCCTCTATGGAGAACCAAAACACTTACTGTCTCTAACTTGTTTGGGTTACTATTGTCTTGGTGTTCATTTCTCAAGGCTAGCTGATGCTTGAAATTTCCCTGGAAGGGACTCAAGACTTTTCTTTTATGTCCATGCTCAGGGGCCTAGCAAGCCCCATGAGCTCCACCCATACTCTTTCTCATTGGAAGGTTGAGTAAAAGTAAGATATCAAGGATGTTGTGGAGATAGGGCAAAATGATTTTGCAAAACATGAAAAGGTCATTTAGTTAAGCCATGATATTAATGGCAACTTCTTATAGGCATGAAATGAAATTGTTCAGTGAAGTGAGTGGCATAAGTCTGGCCCATAACAAGCACATCAACACTCTTTTATTAAGAATTTGTATTCTCGGCTCGGCGCCTGTGGCTCAGCAAGCTAAGGCGCCAGCCACGTACACCTGAGCTGGCAGGTTCGAATCCAGCCCGGGCCTGCCAAACAACAATGACGGCTGCAACCAAAAACTGGCTGGGCATTGCAGCGGGCGCCTGTAGTCCCAGCTACTTGGGAGGCGGAGGCAGGAGACTCGCTTGAGCCCAGGAATTGGAGGTTGCCATGAGCTGTGATGCCACAGCACTCTACCCAGGGTGACAGCTTGAGGCTCTGTCTCAAAAAAAAAAAGAATTTGTATTCTCACTTTCTTACATATTTTGGTTACCATATCTAAAGCAAATTATTTAAAAGTTCATTGGTGAGTATTATATGAGATTCACTCATCAATTTAGTAAAAAATTCCTGAGCCTATGTGCTAGGAAAAGACTAGAAAATGAAGTGAATACAATACCTTCTGTAAGGAAGGAAAAAATTATTTTCCCTCTACCCTTTTAGATTTCTTACATGGGACCTCCAGTAACAAAAGACAGATTAATAAGACCAGAACAGTTTATGAACATGTATACCTCATATATGCATAGGGGGTGCCCATTTTAAGAAGTAGCTTAAAATTTAGGCTTAAATACCATCCTCAGCTGAAACAAAGAAAAAAGGGTATGTGTGGAGCAGTTATGGAGAGATGACTAGGAAAGACTCAGTAAACAGGAGTTACATTTCTTACGCAGATTTAGGTTGCCATCTTCTCCACTGATAAGAGTCTTTCATAATTTAGCATTCTTCTCTTCCTGGTACAGAGGGGAGACATTGTTATGAATAGAGATTTCCTTTATATATTTTAATTTCCCTTACAAAAAGGTAACTGTATCTGTTGTTTCTCAAAATAATCAGCTTAAAATAATCCTTTGCTAAAGAGGCATACTTGGGTGGGGATGGCATATTCTGGTCTCCTGCACTACCCTTAAGGAACTTACTATTGGATAGGGCAGATTATTTCACTAGCAATATAGTTATATAAATCATGAAATTACACCCTAAATAGTTAAGAATATTAAGACATGCTATGAGAACATTTCTTTATCATCATATTTGACCTAATATGACCTAATTCATTCCCATCTTTCATCTTGTTAAAGAAAAAATATTAGTGATACTTGTTAAAGCATGGTAAAGAAGACTTTATTCAGGACAATCTCAGTAGGTATGGGGATCACTGCTATAGGGTCTGGCACGGGGGGAGAGACATTGGGTTTATTATCCAAAAGAACACCAGGTTGACTAAATAGTAGAAAGGAGAAATTTATTGGGAATATCAGTTTGCAAACTGGAAAAAGATAATCACAGTTGTGTACAAGAGGTGTTCTTCCTTTGAGGAGGGAAGTGGCAGGTTGGATTTTCATGCATCACAAAGTCTGTATTACACAAGAGAGTCATACATATTCAAAAGGTTTGGAGGAAGCACTACACATATTTATGAGGGGACCTAAGTACATGCGCAATGAGTAAATATGTATATAACATACATTCCATTTTCACTTTAGGGCAGGTTTTTAGCATTAAAATGACGTGGAATTTGGACCTTTACGTCAAATTCGATATGAACTCTAGTACACAAAGGCAATTTGTATTGAGCCACTATAACTGATGGCCAAAACTGGCTTACAGTCTGTAATTGCTTTTCAGAAGAGAATGTTTGTAAGTCAGGTCATCTGTCCAGTCAGAGCTGTAGTGGTCTGGGTTGTAAATGTGAGTTAAGAGTGGTCCAATAACTCCTACCACTAGGAAATTCAGCAAGAGTGTGATATTTCTTGTAGCCATAGAAACTTAGAAATTTACCATACTAGTCAGGCCTTGAGCCCACACATAGATTTTTGTTCCCTTAATCTTCAGATTCATCACAGTTGATAAAAGGGCATCAGAGAGTCTGGTTTCTCAGATCATGGACTCAACTCCAAGTGTGGCATAGGCAAGTGGGGATTCATAACCACGGAACGGTGTGGGGGGTCATTGGATGGGAAATTACTAAGAGATACCAGAGATAAGAAGGATTCTGACTAAACCAGCCTAATGTGATTCTTGCTTAAGACCAGCCAGTGATCAACTATCACCTGAGAGATGGAGGAGGAAAAACCTGATCAGATATCAAGGGTGGACAGATATCAAGGATGAGGGAGAGGAATAGGGCAGGGAGCATCCTTCTCGGCAATTCTTCAGTGTAAATATTCAATATGCCAAGATGCCATATTTTAGGATAATGTCCTCTGAACTCCATAACTAGCTGCATGATGTTGGGTTGAATTCAAGTCACTTAAATCTTCTAAGCCCAGGTGCTTCCTATTTAAAATGGTCAGAGTTGGTTGTTAAGATTAAATACAATAATGCATACTAAAAGTTTAGCATATAGTTCAGGGCTCTTATAAACAGTGAATAAAGTTTCATATTTATAATCATTTAAATACTGCATTTATGAAGAGGCTGCAGGTTGCTCTGTTAAGCTCTGTTTGGAACCAGTATGAGCATGTAACAAGTAAAGAAGCCCATCAAGCTTTGGCTATACTGAGTATGGGCAAGTGCTAAGCTCAAAAGGGATGTCTAGTAAAAGTAGAGGAAAAATCGCCTTTGCTCTTACCATGCTGCTACCTCTGAATTTCTGAATCCATTGGAAACTGTGTGTGTGTGTGTGTGTTTATGTTTCAAGTGTGGAATGGGGTGGAAGGAGGCTGTATAATTCATTCACCTTTGTTTCAGAATATGAACTTATCTATTTAAAAAAATGAATGTCCACATCTTGACAGACTCATTTTGTAGAAACAAATACATGGGTTAACCCACATAGCTCCTCTACTGAAAATATTATTTCTCGCAGTGATAGCTGGTAAACTCTACATAACATTGTATGTAGCATGAAGATGATATGGATTGCAAATTTAATAGAGTATTAGACATGGACCATAGGAAGAAAGTAGAGTCACAACTGGTCAAGGTAAGTACAGCACATCATTATTTTTAACAGTAATGACAATACACACACATAAAGATAAAAAAACAAAATGCTGGTCTAGCTTGAAAAGATCAAAGAATTGTCTAGATGCTATATGTCATAATTTGTTCAATTTAAAATTAAAGAACAGGCTTCTGATAACAAATGTTTATGCCTTCTGCGTAAGCTTGAAAATAAATATGAGCTGGGTGGTGCTTGTGGTTCAGTGAGTAGGGCACTGGCCCATATGCCGAGGGTGGAGGGTTTGAACCTGGCTCCGGCCAAACTGTAACAACAACAAAAAAATAGCTGGGCATTGTGGTGGGCGCCTATAGTCCCAGCTACTTGGGATACTGAGGCAAGAGAAGCACCTAAGCCCAAGAGCTGGAGGTTGCTGCAAGCTGTGATGATATGGCACTCTACTGAGGGCGACAAAGTGAGACATTGTCTCTAAAAATTAATTAATTAATTAATTAAGTATGAGCTTTATGTACACTGTCCAGGGAAGAGGATGAAAGAACTGAGATAACATGCCATTTTCAAGCCCGTGAGAGTAACATGGCTTCAAGAAAGCAGTTCTTATGTAGACACTGTAGCTGAGTGGCCAAAGGTGTAGCTTCTTGAACTATTGACTTAAAAAAGAGAGTGCTTATCCATTAAAAACTGAGAAGGCAGATGTGCTTTTTTATCACAAGTGTGTGTTTAGAAGTGACTATTATCAAGGCCGACTTAATGGATACTTCCTTTCAACTCAACTCTAAGAATCTTAGGTTCTTTCATAGCAGATGGCAGGCTTAGGCTCCAGACAAATTCCATGTAGAATAAAATGGTGAAGCATAGTCTTCTTAATGAGATAGTTTCTTTATGAGTTCCATTAATTGAAAGATAGGAAATTACAGTGCAGGAAATGCTAGATTCCCCACCCCCACCCCACCCCCGTGCATCTGTGCTGAGATCTTGGCTTCCTGGCTCTGTCGGACAAGTTTTATGATTATGAGTGGTCACTTATCTGCTGCCTAAGTCTTTTCATCAATAGGATAAACATATTAGACTTTAATGTTTTCTAGGGTCTAACAAGTTTCCATTATTTTATGATTTTGTAATTATATTTAGAGTGTACTTTTCAATGTGGGCAGCACTGTCAGAGACACTGGCCAAACAGCTATAACCTTGAAGCAGCAGGCAGGATTGGGAACAGTCTATAATTGTCCAGAAACTAGCTCTTAAGAGTTACAGTTAGCAATAGGAACAGTTAGCTGGGAGAAAAGAAAATTAAGGCAGTCTTCATATATATATATATATTTTTTTTTTTTTTTAAACAAAAAACACTGGGGGTTATCTTTATTTTTATTTTATTTATTTATTTATTTTTTTGAGACAGAGCTTCAAGCTGTCACCCTGGATAGAGTGCTGTGGCGTCACAGCTCACAGCAACCTCCAACTCATGGACTCAAGCAAGTCTCCTGCCTCTGCCTCCCAAGTAGCTGGGACTACAGGCTCCCGCCACAATGCCCGGCCTTCTTTTGGTTGCAGCTGTCATTGTTGTTTGGCGGGCCGGGGCTGGATTTGAACCCGCCAGCTCAGGTGTCCGTGGTTGGCGCCTTAGCCTATTGAGCCACAGGCGCTGAGCCTTCATATATTTTAATTAACGTCACATGGAAAAAAGAAATAGACTTATTGTGGTGTTGTTATAAAATATATAACTGAGGTAGATCTTGTGTTGAGTGCTCTAACCACAAAAGGGGGAAAAAAGAGGATAGGAGGAAATTTGTGCAGATGATGGATAAATTTATTGATAATGATAATGGTTTCATGGTTGTATACTTATGTCCAGATACATCAAGTTGTATACATTAAATATCTATAGCTTTTTGTGTGTCAATCATACATCAATAAACCACTTTAAAATATCTATATATAACCAAACCTAGAAGTTTCTAATGTCTGGACCACTATATATATACAGTATCGTCCATTTCTAAATGTCCAGTAATAAAACAGGCAGACTCTTTAGCTACCTGTCAATGATTCTATAGAAGCAGAGATGAGAAAGACCAACTCACTCTAGGATTTAGAGAGGCTATAGAAGATATTCTTATATTAATGAAAGCATTACATTTGAATATGATTCCAATGATAGTTAATAATGTATTAGTGATGCCATCAAGACTATTCAGAATGTTATGAAATTGCTCCTGGTAGGGGAAAGTTCTCTCTTCTGTTTAAAAACAAAAACAAAACCTTCCACAGTGATGCCTTAAGTCTTACAAGAGGTTAGAACATTCCTAAAAAATTAGGTACATCTTCAATATATTGTAGAAATCTTTTATTCTTTGAATTCCTATAGACTTGTGACCTCAACCACAGTATTAGATAATTATACAGTATCTTTTATTTTGTACTCTTAATTCTTTGATGTCTTATGAGTTTCAACTATAAAATAATTAGACTCATTTGCCTGTGATGCAACGTGCATGTGCAGTCTTATTACATTTAATTTTAGCCTTTTCTTCAAGTTATAAGCAGCATCTAATACTTCTTTCTACATCCACAACGTGTAGTTCAGCAGAATCAAGACTTGAATGGCAGAAAGAAGATTAAATGTGTCATATTTTACAGGACCAAGATACCAATACTACTTACTATGTTGCCTTTATTTGACCTGTTTGTTGGCTCTTAGGAACTTGACAAATTACTGAGGGTTCATCTTTTACAAAGTAATCTATCATACAAAATAATAATAATAATAATAATAACTAACTAGAGTATTAACTTCTGCGATTTTACTTTTCCTACTCAAGAAGAGCATGGCTCCTTTGCTCCATACTATTAATTTGTGTATGTCTATTTTTTTTTCCACTATGTTGCTCTCGGTAGAATGCCATGGTATCACAGGTCACACCAACCTCAAACTCTTGGGCTTAGTGATTCTCTTGCCTCAGCGTTCCAAGTAGCTGGGACTACAGGCGTCCACCACAATGCTATTAATTTGTCTCTGTCTTAAGAGTAAACTAAAGAGGCAGATGATCTGCTTGAAAGAATTGTCTTTGCTTTTGCTTTTCATCTTTTAATTTCTGTAATAAAACCTTCTTGTCTCTCTAATTTAAAATATCTGTGGTCCTTATGAGTGTTCTAATGCTGATGAGCATATTGCAGTATTGCAAAGTAAGAGAATCATCTTTAACAGAAACAGGATAATATTGCAATTCCCCATCCTCATTTTTTCTTTACCATTCTTTTGGTCTTCTTTGACATGATGGGCTGTTAAGCAGATGGAACTAAAAAATACTGTCAGGCTATGCACAAATTCCACTTGAAACACAGTACACCTTTGTCAAAAACTGATAACAGACTGGCGAACTCAACTCCCATAAACTCTTACCAACCCAGCCTCGAGCAGTAGTGGTCAGGTGGGAAAGTTTGAACTAAATCATGAGTATGGCAGCTGTTGATTTAGTCCTTATGGCTTACTAATGTTCTCATTGTGCCAGTCAATCTGGGAGGATTATTTCATTGAAACTTATTTTATTCATTGGTATCTTAGATACATTCCTTTTTTTTTTTCTTTTTGAGACAGAGTCTCAGTCTCACCCTTGATAGAGTGCTATGGCATCATAGCTCACAGCAACCTTCAACTCTTGCCTTAGCCTCCTGAGTAGCTGGGACTACAGGCACCTGCCACAATGCCCAGCTATTTTTTTTTTAAAGAGTCTCACTTTATTGCCCTTGGCAGAGTTGCTGTGGCATCACACAGCTCACAGCAACCTCCAACTCCTGGGCTTAGGTGCCAGCTATTTTTTGTTGCAGTTGCCACTGCGGTTTTAGCTGACCTGGGCCGGGTTCAAACCCTTCACCCTCAATATATGGGGCTGGCGCCCTCCCCACTGAGCCACAGGTGCCACCCAAATACATTCCTTTTAAAATTGGGATTTAGTCAAAAGGCTGCACTTAAGGATCTAAAAGGCCACATGTAGCCTTAAGACTGTAGGTTCCTCACCTCGTCTACGCATAGAATCTACACACACAATCCTACACACACAATCTACTCACTAACTTATCTACCTTTAATTTCCCCATTTATTTGCCTTTCTACGCTTTGTTGCCCTATAAGCTCAAAGTCTTTTTCCTTTGTCTTATCACTTTTCTACAAAATTATTGTTCTTTGTTGAGGTTCTATGTAAGCCCCTAGTTCTAACCACCCCTTTGACTTAATCATTACTGAGTTTGTCTCATGTTCTGCATATTACATGTGTTAATAAACTTATTTATTTTTGTCTTGTTAACCTGTCTATTGTCAGACATATTTGCAAGGCAGAGAACTTAGGAAGAGAGAGAGAAAAAGGTTTTGCGTCCCTATAGGTGATTTTTATCCAAAGGAAATTTGAGAAATCAAGTATTATTAACTGTAATTCAGAAGAGTTTTGGGGTTGTTTTTAGAGATAGAGTTTTACTCTGACATCAGGCTGGAGTGCAGTGACATGATCATAGTTTACTGCAGTCTCAAAGTCCTGGGCTCAAGCAGTCCTCCTGCTTCAGCCTTCTGAGTCACTAGAATTACAGGCATTTGCCACCACACTCAGCCAATTTTTAAATTTTTTCCTTGCTATTTTGCCCTGGCGGATGTCAAACTCTTGGCCTCAAGTAGTCCTCCTGTCTCAACCTCCCAAATCATTGAGATTATAGAAATGCGCAGCAGCACCTAACTCAGCAACTTTTTAAAATTCCTACTCCACTTTTTGGACTAATTTATAACTCACACATTTTTTCTTCAAGTGTTCCTTAATCTATTGCTGAATCTCAACAGTGATAAAAAAAATTATTCCAAGTTTAGGCAGGAAAAGGAAGAAAGGCCCACTGAGATGAGTGACTCTTCTAGGGCTTCAAAAATTCATAGAATCCATTCTTCCATTTTACTGAGTGATATTCTCAAAGAATTATTTTACTTGATAATATCCTATTCTGAAAGGATAACCTGAAAACACAGTCAGGACTAAAAATTATGGAAATTTTGAAAGCAAGGATGGTGGATTTTGAGGGAAAGTGTGATGGAAAGATTGGAGAAACTAAAACATGTGACCATGTATAGCAGTGCCTTTGACATAGCATTTTGTTCAGTATGCCTAAAAGTTTTCAGGGTAACTTGGTTTACTCATTAAGATATCATATTTTTTAAAAATCATATTTTAATTATTGCATTTAATGCATAATATATGTAATATAAACTTATTTTGTGATCATCAAAACCAAACCACATAATTCTAAAATCTTTGATTAACTTTACCAGAATCCTCTTGGGCAAGAAGTTCTTTGTTTTTGGTTTATACAAGAAAAAATAAATGCTTCTGCTAGTACTCTGTGAGACCAACTTAGTTGGATTGAAACATTTCCCTTGCCCTCTAAAAAGTCTACCAGAAAGCTAAGAGATAGCTGAGTTATTCTTTCCTTTACAAATCAGAATGCTCCTTTGTTCTTAAATGTGAAGTGTCTATGGCAGCACTATTCACTTTTGCCTCACAGAAGCACAATCTTTTCAAACAAAATCTAATGCAGAGCATCAATACATAAAGAAGGTAAAATATGGGGCTGTTCCATGTGTGTGCATGTATGTTTGTGTATGTATGTAAGAAGACTCTCCTGTACAATCTCCCTCTTCCAGCTAAACCTATCCCTACCCTAGGCAGCCCATCAGACATTTCCTCCAAAATCTCACTCTCTCTTCTACTCTCCCTCCCTTCTTTCCTCTTTGAAAAGGTATCTCACTCTGTCACTCTGGGTAGAGTGCTGTGGCATCATAGTTCACAGCAGCTTCAAACTCTTGGGTCAAGATATCTCTCGCCTCAGCCTCCCAAGGAGATAGGGCTACAGGTGCCCACCACAATACCTGGCTAGTTTTTTACTATTTGTAATAGAGACAGGGACTTGCTCTTGCTCAGGCTGGTCTTGAATTCCTGAGCAAAAGCAATCCACCTACCTTGGCTTCCCAAATTCCTAGGATTACAGGCATGAGCCATTGCACTCAGCCTATGTAATATTCTAAAGCTTTTGATCATTTTACCTTAAAATTTTTACTTTGATTGATTTATGTATAGAGACAATCCTTTCTCTGTCACCCAAACTGTAATGCAGTGGCATGATCATAGCTCACTATAGTCTTAAACTCCTGTGCTCAAGCAAAGTGGATTTTCCTGCCTTAGCCTCCTCTGAGCCAGGACTATAGGTGTCTATCCCCATGTTTGGATATTCTTTCTCTTATTTTTTATAGATACATGGTCTTGCTATGTTGCCCAGGATTATCTTGAACTCCTGGCATCAAGCAATCATTGCCCTTCCAAAGTGCTGGAATTATGGCATGAACAGCACAACTGGCCTAAAATCTATACTTTGTGTAGAGTTTTTGACACCAGGTCTCACTATGTTGCCCAGACTGGAGTGCAGAGGCTATTCACAGGGGCAAGCACAGCACACCATGGCCTCAAACTCCTGTCCTCAAGTTATCCTCCCACTTCAGCCTCCCAAGAAGTGGGAACTATAGATATTGGTCACAATGCCTGACTCTTCCTTGTATAATTAAAAAATACATATTTTTGGAAGAAATAAAAGGCTTGACAGCAATATATAAATTTCTCATGTAAGACATCTTGTTAAATAATACTTTAAATGTTGGTTTATTTATTTATTTATTTTTGAGATAGGGTCTTGCTCTGTCACTCAGCCTGGAAGTAGTGGTGCAATCATAGTTCCTTGTAACTTTCAACTCCTGGACTCAAAGGCTCCTCCCTCTTCTCCCTCCTGAGTAGCTGGGACTAATGAGTTGATGCCACCAAGCCTAGGTAATTCTTTTTTTTTTTATTTTTGCAGAGATGCAGTGTCACTATGTTGCCTCGGCTGATCTTGAACTCTTGATCTTGAGCAATCCTCTTACCTAGGCATCTCATAGTGCTGGAAGTTTAGACATGAGCCATTTACTGAGCCCTAAATGTTTGTTTTTTTTTTTAAGTTGTGTTTTTCTGAGATTCTAGAAAAAGACACCAAACCATATTTTGGTAAGGGAAGCAGTATCTCCCTTCCTATTTCTTTTTCTTCAACCCCAGTTTCATAATTAATTTATTTAACCGCAACTACAGAGATATGCCTATATATATTTGTTTGTTTGTTTGTTTGTTTGTTTGTTTTCTCTCTCTCTCTATATTTAGATGGGTAAAAAATAAATATATTTCTATCTGGTTACTTGCAGATAGATAACTCCTATTTGTCAGAGTAAAAAACTAAGACTCAAAAACAAAACTTGCTTTCTCTTAGCCCTCTTTCTTTTTATACTGTGCCATAACTTGTAGGAAAAACTACAGAACTGCAGAATGAAATTGTGAAATATGGATTAATTATTATGATAATTAACCAGTTATTTGTTTATCCTAACTGGTTAATTGTTAGGATAAAGTCAGGAGACTGTGCCTAGAGATGATCTTGTCCTTTTGCCTTTGTTGGGCTACAACTGATTTTTTTGCATTGAAGAAATTATTGATTTCTTGTAATACTTTAGCACTAAGATTGTAAAATTTTAAGCTACAGGTAATTCTCAGTTATATTATTACTAGGGAAGAATCAGTTGTACCAGAGATTATCAGAACAATGTTTTGAACTATTTAAGTGAGGGTTTATCAAGGTCTATGGCAGAAGGAAGCTATTTTTGGCTTAAGAATCTCAACTTTTCTAGTTCTTTAAATATATACTCTTAACATTCTGTTATGTTTTTATGTTTAGTCATGTTGTGTGTGTGTTTATAAAAATCTTCCTTTTAATTGTGGTGAGGCTTTCCAGCTTGCAGAAATGCTTCTGCGTATCCTAGCATTGCAAAAGTCATTATTATTGCATAAACACTTCAACTTGAGGGTGTGTCATTTCTTGCATGCTTGGTCCTTGGCTCTTATGTCCATACTCTATCAGTGTACCCTAATACCTCTGTTCCATGAAGATTTCAACAGTTTCACAGGGATTGGAGCATCCTTCTTTAAACACACAGTATAAGATGGGTGCTTGTTATTAGAAAGCAAGAGTGAATAAAGGTCAGCCTTTGAGATGGCTGGCTGGCTGATTTTTTGTGAGCATCACATGTTAGGAAAAGCTCGTTCATCTGTCTGTGGGTTTAGGATTCAACAGCACAAGCTGTCAGACTAACACTGATTGAAGGTGGACTGGGAGGGGAAGCACATCTGTCCAATGGCTCACCATTGGCTTCTTATTACAGCATTCTCCCCAGAGACACGCTCTGCATGCTCATTCACCTACCTCCTCCTCTTCCCTCCCCTTCCTTTCCTACCCCTTCATTACTGATTCACAGCGAGAGGCAGCAGCAGCAGCGGTGGCGGCAGCAACAGCGCTGCTTGTCACGAATCAAGGATTGCAATGAGCTCATCCTTTTCTCTTTGCAGCTTCACAACTGCCCCGGCTTCCTGGCTACTGCTGCTGTCTGCTCACACACAGATACACACACGCTTTCTCACACACACATACACACACGCACACACTCTCACATGCTTAGATGCTTGTAAGCAGCTTGTCTGTTTTTACACATGTATCTAAACTCTTCTTGCATCACTCCTGGCCATTTTCTTACATTTGGTTGCTTTTGGCGTTTTCTATTTAGATCGCTATTTGATTTCATTTTCATTCCTCAATCTACTTTGAGGCTCTTGCACAGTGGATAATACAGCCAAAATGATTTTCTTGTGGATACATTAGCTGACAATTCCCACCACATACTGGCTTGTGCGTCCTCCTGGGGAGACCTAAGCCTGGCTCCCTTCCCCTTGCAGTTTTTAAAATTGTGGATAAGAGATCCATCTTTCTCATTCTGGATACCTACTTACTGCTCATGGAAGAAGGGGTGCCCTGCCCAGCCCCAGCTGCTAAGCTCACACCTCCTGTCAGAAAGTCCCAGGACATGCACGACGAGAGGAGCAAGCTGGTGAATGAGTATGCGTGCCGCGTGCTGGAACTTCTGGGGATGGGGCATCGTCTGTTTGTGCCTCGGCTGCTGGCGGTGAGACTGTTTTTCATTGCACTTCATTTGTAGGGAATCTGCTACCCTCTGTGAAAATTCCTTGTGTCTCTGGAAGAGGCTTATGGTCTCTGGTTTCCTTTTCCTTCTCCTGGCTCTACCAGGAAGGAAGTGCTGAGTGGCCACTGCTGTGCAGCTCATTTGGAGCCTAGTCCACACCACTCCTTAATTGGCTAACGGAGATCATGGCTCTTTGCTCAGAGCCCAGGGTCACATTAGTGGCATTATTTCTGTGGCCAAAAAAAAAAAAGGTTTTCTGGCTGGTTTTTTATTTAGAAGAAATGGTTTTCTGGTATTTTTTTTCGACTCAGCAATAAAGCAAAATATCCAAGCTCTTGATGTAGGTATTCTGTTATTTCTGTCTCCAAAGGGTTAAATTTTACAACAGACAGAGCCACTTATCTAGACTAAGTGTGATTTGCTTTCCAACCTCCCCATTTCAATGCCAATTTGATTGTTCTGTTTTGTTTTGGTTTTTTGGTAGGATTTTACCCCCTAAAAAATCTTTGGGTAGGAAATTGTAGATTTCTCTCCAGAGGTGATTGCACTGTGTATCTGTGAAACAGCTTAAAGCTGCTGGGTCTGTGTTGTGAATCTGGGAAGTCTGATTTACTTGTTGTTATAAATCATCCTTCTTCATTTCCTACCAAGGGTTAAAATTAAATACCCACAATCGCTGTTGCAGAGTTTCTCTTTAGTGGCTTAAAAACTATACCTAGCAACTATTCTATAATGTAATTGGCCTACAGTAGTCCTATACCAGTATTTGGCAATTGAACAAGAATTATTTAGCTTTGTCTGTTTTATAGAATTGGTATTAATACCACTTCAGGTTGTTTCCTCATGATGGTTCTTTCAGAAGTCTTTCAGTACGTCATGTACATGGCTGGATTTCTTTTCTCTCATCTATCTCCTTCTAATATAATTATCTTTACAATTACTAGTTCAGTCTTGTATGTATTTACCTGCAAACATAAGCTCTTCTGTATAATCATAGGAGACATGTTAGGTAGCCATGTACATAAGGAATTTCCCGTCTTGAAGTCTGTTTATCATTGCAAAACAAACAAAGTTAGAAGCAATGATTATTGTGTGATCATAAGGCTTTATTTTTGAAAAATATAGTTCTTTTGTCATGTAAGGCAGAAATTTTTTTAAAAAGCTGAATGCCTGTGTTTTAATGCCTAGGTAAGGCCTTGTTTTCCTGAATCACATTTTTTCCTTAATAAAGGAGAAAACTGAAGATTCATGATTCTATTAAAAAGGAGTTTTGCTTTTTAAAAAATGAAATAAGAAGCATTTTGTTTCAGTTTTGATACTGTGAAGTCCTAACATACATTTCAACCAATTCATTGCATCTCTGAAGAATACTAGCTTCATCTGATATAGTTCTGTATCTTCAAGACTATTTAATTTTGTGACTCAAGGGTTTCCACTGGTAACTTTCCAGTAATTCTGTACTGCCTCTCCCTGGCATTTATATTTTCAGTGTTTTGGAGGAAAACATAAATTGATAACTAAGAATGTCTTTAATTCTCAATTCTATATTAGGGATGAATTTTAACTGTTTCCAGTTTAGAAAAATTAGTCCGCAGTAAAGGGAGCTAGATTCATATGCTTGAGGTCTTTGGGGGATTGTATATACTGCATATCTGTAAATTGCAATTGTACAAAGTCTGTTTAGTTGCCAAGTTAGGTATTTAAGGTAGTGTATCTTTTATTTGGGGTTCTAGCATTCAGAGCATAGGATGTGTTGCATGTCAAAAGCATATGGTGAGTTTCTACAGGGCCTTTTAGAAACACCTGGCTTTGTTATACACAGTTGCATTTGAAAGATTATTGGTAGAACCAATACTCTTTGGGGAAAGGATACTTTGGGGAAATCACAAGCCCTTTCATTAGTAATATGTCCGAAAATTGGAATCTGCTATCCAGTGGGTTACTGCTCAAAGTTTATCACGTGTACTGGGGTGGGCAGTGGTGGGGTACAGTTGTTCAGCTTTGTGTTACTGGATTGGCTAATGATGGAGGATCGATGGCTAATCTGCACAGGGTGGTCCTAAGAGGAATCATGCCACATTCACTATCGCAGATTTTCCATTTCTAATCAAGAGGTCAAGTACTGAAGTTTAAAATGTGTCTCTGTACCTTTTAAATCACATTTTAAACATGAATACTTGTTGTTTAAAGACGTACAAATAACTTTTTTTAGTTTAAAGGTGCTGGGAATTTGATTTCATTACAAGACAAGTTTAAAAAAAATACAACAACCAACAAATGAAGATTTACCAAAACAGTGTTGTGAATTTGAAGTCTAAAACTTATTTATCATTCCCTGGTTCACAGAGGGTCCCTCAAACTACTAAAACACTAGACTTCTGTAACTCCTTGTTGGAAGAGGCCACTAATTGAATAGAATATGCACATTTGTAATTTGTTCTTTAATGGTACACTCAGTAAAGGACAATTTCCCTTTAATAAATCAGGTATACTTCATTTTAGATACTACCACAGGCCATATATTCTATGTGCAGACTCCCAAACACATGTTTCTTTAATAAAATTGAAATGCTAAAGCAGGAGATACACTAGACACTAGCTAAGGAGTGTTTCCCTTTTTTAAAGCCTGTGCTTCAAAACGATCCTCAGACCTCCAAAAATATTCTTGTTATTGAGAGAGGGTCTGACTCTGTTGCCCAGGCTAGAGTACAGTGGTATCATCATAGCTCACTGCAACCTGAAACTCCTGGGCTCAAGTGCTCCTCCCACCTTGGCCTTCCAAAGTGCTAGTGTTACAGGACTGAGCCATTGCACTCAGTAGGACTGAACCATTGCACTCAACCTAAAAATATTTTTTAGCTAAATAGAAATCCCATTAAATACCATAACATTAAAAAGCCATTTAGGATAAAAAAACAGTGAGGGTAAGAAAGAGAACTATGCTTGATTTTTTTTTTTAATAATCCCCGAAAAGAATTAAATCTAGAATTTATTGCTTATTAGAGGTCCTTAAAGAGATTTATCATCCAAGAATAGTGAGAAGTTTGTAATAGGAGCATCTGGAGATAACACCCAGACATTGGAAGTATTTCCACCCACTCTGTCTTTAAAAAATCACTTTAAAATGTGATACACTCTTGCACTGAATTTTTCAGTGGGAAAAAAACATTCAGAATGGTTATCAGCCATGGCATATGGTCAGAGTCCATGCTCTGCAAGTGTGTGAAATTTGGAGAAAGAAGAAAAACTTTTACTGTGCTCATGTTTGAAATCTTCCCTTTCCTCTTTAGATTTTTTTTCTTTTTGCCATTCCATGGATTTTTTCATGTCCATTCTATGTCATGAGAAGTTATTGTCATATCATTATATATTAAAATTAGTGTTAGCAATAGTTTTAATACTGATACTCTGAGCACTTTCCACAGTAACTTCAAAGGACTCTCAGACCAAGGAGAGTTGATATATGTAAGTAAATGATCTAGCTGTCTCTTTAGTAGCCATTTTAAAGTTTCATTTTGATCAGATTCCTTATGCTGTCAAATTGCATACCATTTTGTTTGTTTTTAAATTTGTGAATTTTCTTAAAACATTAATTTTAAGAAGGGACGAAAGAGCAGAGGAGAATATATGTCTCCCATATTTACTTACTGCTAATAGTTATAAGGATTGCTCATTAAAGACAGAATATAAAGTTTAAAAAAAGTTAAAAACCCAAATCCAGGTGCCATGACTCATGCCTATAAACTGAGCAATTTGAGAGACTGTGGTAAGAGGATCACTTGAGGCCAGAGGTTTGAGACTAACCTGGACAACATAGCAAGACCCTATCTCTAAAAAAAGAAAAAAGAAAAAATTAGCCAGATGTAGTGCCATATATTCCCAGCTACTTGAGAAGCTGAGGAGGGGAAATCATTCAAGATCAGGAGTTTGAGGCTGCAGTTTGCAGTGAATAATGATTGCATCACTATACTCTAGGCTTGGCAATACAATGAGACCTTGTCTAAAAAAAAAAAGACACACAGAAAACCAAAGTCCAAATATCAAAGTTGCCATGCGTATTTCTTATCCTCCCAAAATCTAAAAATCAACTTTTGTATCAAGATAAAGCCTAAATCTACTCCCTAATTTGCATTATATAAATATTACTTTTTAATACTGGGTATGCTTGAAGTGGAACCTTTAGTAAACTCATGCAGAAAATATATGTCGATATCTACCGGGTGCCTGGCAGTTTACTTAATTCATTGCACTGAGGTAAGCGCAAAGGATACTTTCGTTAACATTCTACTTATCTTTCCCTATGAGTATTTTCTCCTGCCTACTTGAAAGGAAGTAGAAGTAAGACTTATTTAAATGGCTGTAATTTATTATTCAAATTGAAGAAGAAGTAATGTCCACTTTGAAGATGTACATGGTAACATGTTACCTGTCATGAGTGAAAAAAAATTGTCAGAAAATTTAGGAAGCAAAAGGTGGATTTTAGTAAAGTCACTAATTTCCACAAGTTATCTTTTGTTAATTCTTATATAAAAGCTGATAGAATTCTTTCCTTTTTTTTTTTTTAACAGGGAAGAAAAATATGTCATTGCTTATTCAAATTGCCTAATTCTTGTCTATATTATCTTCTGGCTGACATTTCTTACCAAATAATGTGAGAAAGTAGTTGCATTTTCATTATTTTAATCTAACATCACTATTGTTTTGCAGGCAAAATAGGAACTCTCTGAGAATTTCCCACTTGGGGAATAGCCTTTAAATTGATATTTCTAGCCTGATAGGATTCTGTGTAGGGAGCACCTATGTATAAACCAGAAGCCAGCACCACCTTTTTGGGGTTTATGGTTTGGTTCTTGGAGAGTTAGTCTGCCTTTTAGTGGTACATTTTTAGGGATCTAACCATTACAAGATCATGTCTTAAGCCTCTCTTTATTGTCAGGGTAAAAGATTAATATTCATACAATTATAAACTTAATTATAACCATTAACTAAGTTGTCTCCATAACCAGCTCATTAATAATTAGTATGCATGGAACTGGTTCTAGAGCCTCAGCTGAAGCCATTTTATTTTCATGGATGGTATCGCTACGTATATTTTGGACTAATATATTACATTAATGCTTAATAGTTGTGAAACCTATGTATTTAACAAAATAATATGTACAATATGATTCAGATTTTGTTAAATATATATAAGATGTGTGTATAAAGATGAGAAAGAAGGACTATAAGTAATATACCGAAATGTTAATTATGTTTTTCTCTGGGTGGCAAGACTTTATATTAGTCTTTTAAAAATAATTTTTTTTCCTTCACGCCATAACTGTGTGATCAGGAAAAAGTATATTACTCAGCATATGACCCAACCATGTAGACATATACACACAGATCTCTCAACTCTCAACCATAGTGGGAAAACCCTCTTAGATATAGTTGTCAGAAAATGGAGAATTATCCCTATAAGTTTATAATCTGCTTATGGCATTACAAAGGCATTTGAGATGATACTTAACGATGATGGAAGACTCTTAAAGATAGGAAATTGGAGGGAAAAGCCAGAAGTAAAGTAAGACTGCAGGTTGTCTTCTAGAATACCATCAAGCAAGGTTTTCGTTCCTGTGTTTTTTGAGTACTGGCAGTTTTGTTTTCATTCACTGTATTACAATCCCTAAGAAGAATGTAAGTTCTTCCAACTTAGACTGCCTGCTTTATGGAATTAAAAATGTCAGAACAGGCTTGGCGCCTGTGGCTCAACGGGCTAAGGCGCCAGCCACGTACACCTGAGCTGGCGGGTTCGAATCCAGCCCCAGGACCCGCCAAACAACAATGACGGCTGCAACCAAAAAATGGCCGGGCGTTGTGGCGGGC
>CAUYON010075787.1:0-23019 GCA_963573935.1 Arctocebus calabarensis
TGAGGCAGGAGGAGCAGTTGTGAAGTCAGGAGTTTAAGACCAGCCTAAGTAAGGCCTATAGTTCCAGCTACTGATGGGCTGAGGCAGGAGGATCACTTAAGCATAGGAGTTTAGTGAGCTAAGATGATACCACTGTACTCTAGCCAGGGCGAAAGAGCAAGACCCCATCTCCAAAACAGGAATTTATTATGGGCTCGGCACCTGTGGCTCAAGCGCCTAAGGCGCTACCCACATATACCTGAGGTGGTGGGTTTGAATACAGCCCCGGCCCACCAAACAATGATGGCTGCAATCAAAAAATAGCCGGGTGTTGTGGTGGGTGCCTGTAGTCCCAGCTACTTGGGAGGCGGAGGCAGGAGAATTGCTTGAGCCCAGGAGTTGGAGGTTGCCGTGAGCTGTAATACCATGGCACTCTGCCCAGGGCTGTCGCTTGAGGCTGTCTTAAAAAAAAAAAAAAAAGAATTTATTATGATGTAATCTAAGTATTCTAAGCAGCTATAATGGAATTTTATTCTGTTTTGTAATGATATTCATCAGGTACTAGGTAAAAACACTGTATGGGATTATTAGGCATAAAAATGAGTCCAGTGTATACATGTATTTTTTTTGCAAATGCTAAGTGATCAGAAATTGCTAGGGGAGCAACGCTTTGAATGATATCAGAGAACTAACATGCAGATAAAAGAGAGGAGGGAGGGCGGCGCCTCTGGCTCAGTGAGTAGGGCCCGGCCCTGTATACCGAGGGTGGCAGGTTCAAACCTGGCCCGGCAAACTATAACCCAAAAAAAAAAAAAAAAAGCCTGTGTTGTCGAGGGCACCTGTAGTCTCAGCTACTCGGGAGGCTGAGACAAGAGAATCGCCTAAGCCCAGGAGTTGGAGGTTGCTGTGAGCTGTGTGATGCCTCGGCATTCCACCCAGGGTGATAAAGCAAGACTCTGTCTCTATTAAAAAAAAAAAATGAGAGAGGAGGAAAAGCTCTTAGAATGACTGTTGAATACATCTGATTAAGGCAATGTGAAATTTAGGTAAAGGCCAAGAAAGAGACTTAAAACTCTTTTTTAAATAATAAAACAGCTATCTCCAGTAGTTTAATGGTAACTACCTTTCTCTTACAGCAGTTCTCACCTGTGGGTCTTGACCCACAGGAACTGTATTAAAGGGCTGTGGCATTCGGAAGGTTGAGAACCACTGTCTTAAGGAACATTTATAGGAGCCACGTTTATTGTTGCTGGCTCGAACTTAGTTACATGAGCAGAGAAAGGTTAGAAAGTCTTGCTTTTATTCTGAAAGATTATGTGCTCAGACATTAAGGAAAGAAGAAAAAATATTTGGAATGACTTGCTAATTGAAGGAAAAGTAAGGAAATAAGTTTTAGCACATAGCTTACTTCTAGTTTAAAATATAATTTTAATTGTCTCATACCTTTGTTTTAGAAAATGACCACTTAATGTAGACTAGTACTAGCGATAATTTTCTGTAATTTTATTATCTAGATTTTAACAAGCCTTGGGTCATTAATTTTTTTATGAATAGGAACTAGTTTTTAAAATTAAGCCCTGGAATAAGTAGAGGAAGCAAGAGAAGCTACAAGTAGTTTTCAGGTCCCCTAAGATTACTGTGTATGTATTTCTTTGTATATTATGGCTTTACCCTAGATTTGTAGAATATATTAATGTTACTTGTTTTTCCCTCTAGGATGCATCTGTAATTGTGGTTGCAGAATATTGACAATGGATATATAGGTTTGATGGTATTGAAGAAACAGAGTAGATAATTTGAGTTCATAATCTATCTTACAAACTATACTGCGAGAGTGAAATTCTTTTTGCTAGAGCATTATTCTCTGTAAAGAAGAATCAAGAGTGCTTGTTAAAAATGGAGATTTCTAGGGCGTCGCCTGTGCTCATCGAGTAGGGCACTGGCCCCATATACCGAAGGTGGCTGGTTCAAACCCGGTCTCGGCTGAACTGCAAAACAGAAAAATAGCTGGGCGTTTTGATGGGCGCCTGTAGTCCCAGCTACTTGGGAGGCTGAGGCAAGAGAATCACCTAAGTCCAGGAGTTGGAGGTTGCTGTGAGCAATGTGACACCACGGCACTCTACCGAGGACGATAAAGTGAGACTTTATAGTTTGACTTTCAGAGAATTTGATTGTGTTTGAGGTAGAAATGAAAAATCCAGATAACTTGTATCAAGCATTTTGGGTAGTTACTAATGGAGAGAAGAACTGCTCTAGATGAATATAGTCAAAACAAAACAAAAAAATCTAGATTTAACATGAATTAACTTTATTTATTTATTTATTTTTGAGACAGAGCCTCAAGCTGTCACCCTGGATAGAGTGCTATGGCATCACAGCTCACAGCAACCTCCAATTCCTGGGCTCAAGCGAGTCTCTTGCCTCCGCCTCCCAAGTAGCTGGGACTACAGGCGCCCGCCACAACACCCGGCCATTTTTTTGGTTGCAGCCATCATTGTTGCTTGGCGGGCTCGGGCTGGATTCGAACCCGCCAGCTCAGGTGTATGTGGCTGGCGCTTTAGCCCGTTGAGCCACAGGCGCCGAGCACATAGGGGATGTTTTTAATGTGCTATTAAATTGAGTTTGCTATCTTGAGAATTTTTGCTATGTTTACCATGTTTATTGGGTTATAGTTACCTTTTTGTTCTTGTTGATGGTGAGTTCTTGTCTAGTTTTAGAATCAAGGTAATGCTAACCTTGCAAATTTAGTTCGGAAGTATTCCCTTCTCTTTCTTCCATTTTCTTGAATAGTTTGAGAATTGATATTAGTTGTTTTTTTTAAATGCTTGGCAGAATTTAATAGTGAAGTCATTGGGCTTCGGTTTTTTTCTTTTTCCTTCTTTGATGGAAGACTTTGTATTTAATTTAATTAATTAACTTATTTATTTATTTACTGAGACAGTCTCCCTCTGTCACCCTGGGTAGAGTGCCATGACATCATAGCTCACAGACACCTCAAAATCTTGGGCTCAAGTGATACTCTTGCCTCAGCCTCCCCAATAGCTGAGGCTATAGGTGCCCACCACAACACTCAGCTAGTTTTTCTATTTTTAGTAGAGACAGGGTCTCACTCTTGCTGAGGCTGGTCTTGAACTCGCAGACTCAAGCAATCTACTGTCTCAGCCTCCTAGGGTGTTAGGATTACAGGCATGAGTCACTGCCCTGGCCACCTGAGCTGGTCTTGAACTCCTGGCCTCAAGCGATACTTCCACCTCAGCCTCCCAAAAAGCTGGGATTACAAGTGTGAGCCACTCTGCCCAGTCATCAAGAGATATTTATAAAAACTTTATGATCAGCCAGGCATAGTGGCTCACAGGTTAACTAGGTAATTTTTTACTTTAAAACTCTATAAGTCGGCTCGGCGCCTGTGGCTCAAGTGGCTAAGGCACCAACCACATACACCTGAGCTGGCGGGTTCGAATCCAGCCCAGGCCTGCCAAACAACAATGACAGCTGCAACCAAAAAATGGCCAGGCATTGTGGTGGGCGCCTGTAGTCCCAACTACTTGGGAGGTGGAGGCAGGAGACTCGCTTGAGCCCAGGAATTGGAGGTTGCTGTGAGCTGTGATGCCACAGCACTCTATCCACGGTGACAGCTTGAGGCTCTGTCTCAAAAAAAAAACAAAAAAAAACCGCTATGAGTCAATATGGAAATATTCTAAAGTAAATGCTTCAATAAAGTAAATAGTCTTGACTATAAATAAACTAGTTAACGGCATATGCAGATGTGGTAACTTAGAGTATCATATAAATATCTGAAATTTCCCTGAATACAGTAATTGTAATATAGACAAAATGTATAGGAATTTAGAAATCAGCTATGAGATTATCTCTAAAATGGTAGGTCCAGGTTTGGCAAAAACAACTAGATTTTGGAGTGGTAATGGACAATATACAGCATGGTCAGAAAATTGAAATATGAACATACCAGATTTAAATATTACAGAATTTGGAGTTGAAAGAAATAGGCCAGGTATGATGGTTCATGCCTATAATTTGGGAAGCTGAGGTGGGGGGATTGCTTGAGGTCAGCCTTGGCAGCATAGCAAGACCTTGTCACTCCAAAAAAAGACAAATACTAGCCAGGTGTGGTGGCAAATGTCTGTCACTACTGGGAGGCTAAGGCAGAATGATCATTCAACCCCAGGAGTTTGAGGTTGCGGTGAGCTATGATGAGGCAGCTTGCACTCTAGCCTGGGGGACACAGGGACAGAGTGAGACCTTGTCTCAAAAAAAAAAAAAAAAAAGAATAGATTTGATTGTATCTATACTTCCTAACTTCACTGCCAGGCATTATAACCTTGAAAAGACATAAACACTCCACCTCCGTTGCTGTTTCATTGCCAGCAAACTATCAACTAAAACTATCCTTGTCTAACCAGTTTCTCAGAGCAACTGTGGGAGTCATAGCAGGTAAGGTGGACTTATTAATTTGCAAATTTTTTAGTAGAGAAAGAGTTATATTATTTTTTTATGTGCTTTTACTGAGAAATGGTCTTGGACAGAAATGAGCTAGATCCATAATTTGCCTGGAAAATGTATAGGATGAAGAGACTCGAAACCTGCAAATGAACTATCAATCATCATGCACTATGATCCTTTCAATAATGCAAGTAAGCTGTCGGTAAATACTCTAAAGACTTTACTCCAGTAACTATATTGATTACTAAATGCCAACACCAAAATAACAGCATTAGGAAGAATTAAGAGCGTGGGAGTGAGTGTTAGGTATTGAGTCCCTTCCTGTTTCTTACTATTGATTTACACATGTCACTGAGCTTTCTGGTAACTGCTCTTCACCTCAGAGATAAATATAAGCTTTTACATAATGATATTTCATTGAAAAACTCTTGGTATTTAGTCTTTCCTTTGCAAACAGTCTTTACTAGCTCTTTTTTTTTTGACATCTTCTAAAATTCTGTTTTTAAGATCATTTTTTTCTAATGCTCAATTATTTTAAGGAAACGAATTAGGCAATTTAATGTCACCAGATGCAACCCATTCCTAATGACCTGAGGAAAAAACAAACGAAGTATTCAGATTTTATTTCCTGGTCAATAAGGGATCTCTGTGAGAACATGTACTTCACATGAAATTTTCTGGCTCACCATCAAAAGTTGCATATTTCCACAGCTTTTCTGTCACCATGAAGGGGATTGTCTCAAATACCATTGTTGTTCTAGTCATCTCTATGTGGACTGCCTTTGAAGTTGGTAAGTCACATGTCCTTACTTTGCCCACATTTTCCACTGTAGATTCAGAATCCTAGGACAATGAGAGATGGAAGTGAAAGCGCCATTCACTTGTATTTAATCCTAATTCCTCATTTTACAGATATAGAAACTAAAGAATTCATACAAGGCTATTAGTATCAAAGCTGGGAATCCGACCCAAATTTCCCAAATTGGGGACCATTGGACTTTCCAAAATATTCAAAACCTTGGAAATGTTCATTTCCAGAGTTTTTTTTTTCTTATAGACAGAGTCTCACTCTGTCACCCTCAGTAGAATGCGGTGGCATCACAGCTCACAGCAACCTCCAGCTCTTGGGCTTAGGTGATTCTCTTGCCTCAGCCTCCCAAACAGCTGGGACTACAGGTGCCCACCACAACACCTGGCTATTTTTTGCTGCAGTTTGGCGGGGGCCAGGTTCAAACCTGCCACTCTTGGTATATGGGAACTGGCACCCTACTCACTGAGCCACAGGTGCCGCCTGCATTTCCAGAGATTTTATATTTACATATTTCAAATCTAAAAAGAGCTTCATTAGGCTGTGTGGAAGTGGACTCGGATTATTATTCTGATTAATGGCTGGTTTTAGTGAAGGTACTGTTCATGGTTAACTGTAGGGAATCTCTGACAGCCTCAATACACATTCTTTCTCCATTTGGACTCTGCAATTCCCTCTCTTTTATTTTCAGTGTCTTACTTTCCATTGGCACTCTCTCTCAAAGCATTTTTTCCATAGCATCTCACATCTTAAGAGACTTCTGTAGCCAACTGAAAACTATTCTTCACAATGCTTACATCTTGTGTAAAAAATAAAAAAGCTCTTTTCCTCACCTCACCTTCCCTGTCCAGTTTAAATACTCTAGATGTATTCCTCCCCTTCGTCACTTTTCACTCAATCTTCATTCACCCTGCTATGGGGCATATCACCCATTGGCATCAGCCTCTCTGCAAGCTCAGTGTGTTCCCTCAGACTGAATCTTAATGTTAACCCTCCATGGGCCATACCATTAGCCAACCAAAGTCTGCCATGCCATCTTTCTTGAAAATAGCTCTTTCCAGGGCCAGCCATGGTGGCTCAAACCTATAATCCTAGCACTCTGGGAGGCCAAGGTGGGCGGATCATCTGAGCTCATGAGTTCGAGACCAGCCTGAGCCAGAACAAGACCCCATCTCTAAAAATAGCTGGGTGTTGTGGTGGGCACCTGTAGTCTCAGGAGGCTGAGACAAGGAGATCATTTGAGCCCAAGAGTTTGAGGTTGCTGTGAACTATGATGCCACTCTACCAAGGGCAACACGGGCTCTGTCTCAAAAAAAAAAAAAATAGTAAAATAAGAAAAGAAAAAGAAAGAGAAAGAAAAAAGAAAATAGCTCTTTCCTTGTTCTCATAGTGTATGGCCTTATACCTCTCCTTCAATCCATATTTCACCTGTGTGCCCATATCCAGTGACCAAGTTCAGCTGAGAGGAAATCATGTATCACATAAGTCCATGCTTTTTTTTTTTCAAACATTTCTACCAAAATGGCTCTTCCTTAATAAAGGTTTTCATCATTATTTTCTGCAAATTATTTTATATTCTTCTTAACTGTTAAACTTTGCCTCCAGCTTGACTTACTGTAACCCATCATCCATACCGTTACAATTGTTGTCTTTTTTAGTGCCAATCTTACCTTAGCTCCTCCTGCAATGCTGGATTTCCTGGCACCGACTTTATTTTCATAGCTAAGAAATATATATTGTTTGCTGACTTTGTGCCAGAAACTGAGCTAGACACTGGTTATATGGTAGGAGTGGTCCCCGGACTCACAGTGTGACATAAAATAGTGGAAGATACACAGATACCATGGCCCCTACCGAGTATGAACACATATTTCAATGAATGTTTCAAATGGTAAGGACAGCAAGAGAGTGTGCAACTCAAGCTACGCTCATCTTTTCCCTCCCCTGCCCAGTTCAGCTTAATGAAAGCTCTACTCTGGGCAGGTGTGGCCAAGAAAATGCGTTTCCCTCTCTCCATAGCTTACAGTTGAGGGCAATGTTTCCCGGGACGGGCATGCCATCAACGTTCTTCAGCAGCCCCTTTGTGTTGCTGAAGCTAAATTACAGGAGAGGCAGGGTGCACCCTTCCCACCCGTCTCCCAGTTGTCGGTTTAGTGTGTATCCTAGGTAAAGTACAATAGTAAGGTCCCGATTGCCCTCACCTTGACTTTCTTATAGGTTGGAAGTTCCATGCTGGGAAAAACAACTGAGAAGATCAGCGTGTGTCACCCTTCCACAGTGCTTTCCTTTTTACTCCGAGATAAGCAGAACATTATTCAGAGCAGTGGCGTAGATACCTCACTCTGGCATAGAAGGGTGGGAACGCCAGAGGCCCCCCAAACTCCCCGGAAAGAACGTCGCCTGTCAGGGACGCAACTCAGTTCTCGTGCGCTTGCTCTGTCTCGCGATGTCTGGGTTGAGCCGCCCGCTGCCTTGGCTTCCGGACTCTTCAGGTGGCAGCGCGTGTAGTCGGGTTACAGAGGCCGACTACAGGTTGTGAGAATAGAAAGCTCCAGAGATTTCTAAAAAAAAAAAAAAAACACCAAAGCAAAACAAAAAACTCCCTGACTTTATTTGGAGTCAATTATAGTGAAAGTCAACCCTAGGAGCACTGTCTTGGTTCACTCTGTGCTGCTATAACAGACTACCTGAGACTGGGTGATTTATAAAGAGCAGAAATTTTTTCTTATAGTTCTGGAGGCTGGGGGAAGTCCAAGGTTGAGGGCTGCATTTGGTGAGGACTGTCTTGCTACATTATCCAAGGCAGAAGGTGGAAGGGAAAGAGAGCGCACACGTGCATGCCTGCATGAGTGAGGGCTGAACTCATCCTTTTTCAGGAACCCATTCCTGCAATAACTAACCCACTCCCATGGAACCAACATTAATGCATTCATCAATCACCTCTTAAAGGTCCTGCCTCTCAACATTGGGGATTAAGTTTCCAACTATGAGCTTTGGGGGACACATTCTAACTAAAACAGGCACCCTCTAAAACAATGGGGGATTTTGATGGTCAGCAATTAAAATATGGCTGACTTTATGAGAACAACAAGCTAAACCATAGGCCAACTAGTTTGTCAGAAAGAGCCAGGAAAAAAAAGACTACTAAGACCCCCTCAAGGCTCAGTGCCCATAGCACAGTGGTTACGGTGCCAGCCACATACACCAAGTTCGAACCTGGCCCGGGTCAGCTAAACAACTGCAAGAAAAAATAGCTGGGCGTTGTGGTGGGTGCCTGTAGTCCCAGCTACTTGGGAGGCTGAGGCAAGAGAATTGCTTAAGCCCAAGAGTTTGAGGTTGCTGTGAGCTGTGGCACCACGGCACTCTACCAAGGGTGACATAGTGAGACTCTGTCTCAAAATAAATAAATAAATAAATAAATAAATAAATAAATAAATAAATAAAAATAAAATAAAAGACCTCCCCCCACCAGGGGGTTCAGAGCAAACCTCACAGGCTGGTCTCAAAAATTCTCCTGCAAAGAGATCCAAAGCCTTAATCTGTGCATCCAAGAAGTTTAGTGAACTTCAAATAGGACAAACTCAAAGAGATTTATACTATTATCAACTACCTAACAGTAAATACCAAGAGAAACCTTAAAAGCAACAAAAGAGATGTGATTCATTAATACAAGTGATTTTTAGTAGGTTTAATAACTGATTTCTCATCATAAATCATGACGGCCAGAAGCAGTGATATGACAAAGTATCAAAACAAAACAAACAAAACACAAACCCCCCAAACTGCCTTCTAAGAATCTTAACATGCAACAAAACTATATTTCAAAAAATAAAGGTGAAATTAAGACATTCCCAGGTAAACAAAAACTGAATTTGTTTCTAGCAGACTCATCTTACTAAAAAAAAAATTATTATTTTTTTTTTTTTTGAGACAGAGCCTCAAGCTGTCACCCTGGATAGAGTGCCATGGCATCACAGCTCATAGCTACCTCCAATTCCTGGGCTCAAGCGAGTCTCTTGCCTCTGCCTCCCAAGTAGCTGGGACTACAGGCGCCCACCACAACGCCCAGCCATGTTTTTGGTTGCAGCCGTCATTGTTGTTTGGCGGGTCTTGGGGCTGGATTCGAACCCGCCAGCTCAGGTGTACGTGGCTGGCGCCTTAGCCCGTTGAGCCACAGGCGCCAAGCCCCTTTTTACTCTTGATGTTCTGAAGTTTCACTATGATGAATTCAGATGTGGGTTAAAAAATGATCTATTTCTGGCAAAATTGGGGCAGCGCCTGTGGCTCAAAGGGGTAGGGTGCCAACCCCATATGCTGGAGGTGGCAGGTTCAAACCCAGGCCCGGCCAAAAACTGCAAAAAAAAAAAAAAAAAATTATCTATTGATGTCAGGTTGGCAATCTGTTCCTCGTGTGCTCTTGCTGAAGAATGACAAGACATACTGAAAGCAGGGCAAGGGAAAGGAAGTTATTGAGGAAGGGCAAGATAGTTTGTAGAGGAAGAGCAACATACATACCCCACAGATGTCAAACAGGTCCCCTGTCATAACAAGAGTGTCTGGTTATGGTCTGGGATCTGTTTTATGTTGTCCAGATTGGGCCTGCCTCCTGGTTCAAACCATTTGATGGACAATTAATGACATGATACTTAGCCTTAGGTTATATTAGGCCACTTTCCAGACCCTATTGTGCCTGTGCTGCCTGGCCTCAGACTGGAGAATTCTCTGCATTTTGGGGGGCAGATTAACAGGGCATTCTTTCTTCTCCCAGATATGACAATTGCTGGGGTGGGCAACATCAAAGTGGGGCAGCCCCAAGGTGGGGTGTCTGCCTTTGTCCCTAAGGAGAGGAGGTCCCTCACTATCTACCTAATTTTGGTACCTAATAGACCTTTCAATTTGAGGAATTACTTTTTTAACAAGTCTAAAAAAATCCCTGGTTTGTATTTCTTAAATGCTGCCTTTCACTATTATCTCTGCCCTCTAATTCCTGAGCTCTTATATGAATATTGGCACTTCTAAATCTATTTTCCATATCTTTAGGGTCTTTTGTCTGTTTGTTGAGTTTTTCTTTTTAGACAGAGTCTCGCTTTGTCCCCCTGTGCTAGAGTGCCATAGCCTCAACCTAACTCACAGGAATCTCAGACTCCTGGGCTCAAGCAATCCTCTTGCCTCAGCCTCCCAAGTAGCAGGAACTACAGGCTTGTGTTACCACACCTGACTAACTTTCTGTTTTTAGTAGAGATGGAGTCTCAGAGTCTCACTTTGCTCAGGCTGATCGCCTGAGCTCAAGGAATCCTCCAGCATTGGCAACCCAGTGTGCTCGGATTGTAGGCCCAGCCTGTTTTGTTTTTATTAACCATGTCTATTACTTTGTGCTGCATTCTAAGAGAATTCCTAGACTTCATCTTCCAGTTTCCTGATTCAGTCTTTAACTGTGTTCATTCTACTTCTAGCCCATCTATTTTTTATTTCAATAATTACATCTTTTATTGAAAATCTTCTAATTGCTTCTTTTTTACAATCAGTTATTCCTGTTTTAGGAATAAGATACTCTTTCTTATCACTCTGAAGATTTATATATACATTTATTATTAAGTCTAGTCTTGGTTACTCTATTAACTCTCTTGCCTCAGGAGTATGGTTGTCTGTTTGTTAGATCTATGATTTCCTTTTTATAGTACTATCTCCTCCTGTGTTTGGTGGTTTTTGACTATGTGTGCATTTTTGAAGTTGCAACATCTTATTAGGCTGGCAGCTGCTTCTAGTTGAGCAGCTTGCATATAGGGAGGGGCCAAACAGCTGCTGGAGCTTGTGCTCCATGCTATTTTGATAGGCAGGACCTGCTGCTGGGTAGGAAGTTAGCAGTTGGTTTCTTGGGGCTGGATGTTTGTCATTTCTTCGAGATTTTGACAGCCGTTCAGTACATGGACCTTTCTCATTAATTCAAGTACCTACTCCAAAGCTGTCATACACAAGGTTCATGAGGAATCTTACATTTGAATCTGACTATTCCTGCTATAGTTTCCCAATCAATTCTCCAGTCAATTTCTCCTGGGCACTCTTTTGTTTCCAACTTTCATCCATCCCCTCTGGACATAGAACATCTTGGTATTGCTCCTTCGTTTGGGGTGATTCATTTCATTTACAAGTATATACTTGTTTCATATATGTATACATGCTCATATTATTTATGTATTTTTTTCTTTGTTTTCCCCACAATATTGTATTAAAAATATATTTTCAGGCTCAGCGCCTGTGGCTCAACCGGCTAAGGCGCCAGCCACGTACACCTGAGCTGGTGGGTTCAAATCCAGCCCGGGCCCGCCAAACAACAATGACGGCTGCAGCCAAAAAATGGCCAGGCATTGTGGCAGGTGCCTGTAGTCCCAGCTACTTGGGAGGAGGAGGCAGAAGAGTCGCTTGAGCCCAGGAATTGGAGGTTGCTGTGAGCTGTGATGCCATATCACTCTATCCAGGGCGACAGCTTGAGGCTCTGTCTCAATAAAAAAAAAAAAAAAAAAAAAAAAGAAGAGGCTCGGCGCCTGTGGCTCAACGAGCTAAGGCGCCAGCCACGTACACCTGAGCTGGTGGGTTCAAATCCAGCCCCGGCCCGCCAAACAATGACAGCTGCAACCAAAAAATGGCCGGGCATTGTGGCAGGCGCCTGTAGTCCCAGTTACTTGGGAGGAGGAGGCAAGAGACTCACTTGAGCCCAGGAATTGGAGGTTGCTGTGAGCTGTGATGCCACAGCACTCTATCCAGGGTGATAGCTTGAGGCTCTGTCTCAAAAAAAAGAAAAACATATTTTCAGATATGTGGTATGTGGGTATAAATGTCAGTGTGTTTCCTAGCTGTGTTTGCTCAGTTTGCTGACAGAACCCAGAGGCAATGACACTAGAGTAGCAAAGAGCACATCCATTGCCCAAATCTTGGTTTATAAATAACATTATCCACTAAAAGTAATCAAGTCTTGGAGAAATGACTGATTCTAGTGAAAGCACATGTAGTGAGAATAAGATGAAGTCAGTCAGTCTCGGGTGGACATGACACAGCTGGTCTGGTCATTTTAGGTCCTAAGTGACCTTCATCTCCTGTCTCTTATTCTTTTTTTTTTTTGAGACAGAGTCTCAAGCGATCTCCCTGGATGGAGTGCAATGGTGTCATAGCTCACAGCAACCTCCAACTTTTGGGCTCAAACAATCCTCTTGCCTCAGTTTTTTTATTTTTAGTAGAGATGGGGTCTCACCTTTTGCTCAGGCTGCTCTCGAACATGTGAGCTCAAGCAATCCACCCGTATCAGCCTCCCAGAGTGCTAGGATTACAGGCATGAGCGTGCCGGCCTCTCTCATTCTTATTGTTTTATAAATTTAGCTACCACCCTAAAGATGCTCATTTTGAATAGTTTAAGAAGATTGATTTAGGAAATTGACTTTTGAACTGGAAGTATTGTAATAGATCACTGAATTCTGCTGATTTAAAATAAGGATTGGGGCAGCACCTGTGGCTCAAAGGAGTAGGGCGTTGGCCTCATATATCGAAGGTGGTGGGTTCAAACCTAGCCCCAGCCAAAAACTGCAAAAAATAAATAAATAAATAATAAGGATTGATGTGGTCTTTGTGTTAGGAGGATTGATTTAGGAAATTAACCTTTGAATTAGAAATATTGTGATAGATTGTCACTGAGTTGTGCTGATTATTATTTAAAATAAGAGTTGGTGGTGCCTGTGACTCAAAGGAGTAGGGCGCCAGCCCCATATGCTGGAGGTGGCGGGTTCAAACCCACCCCTGCCAAAAATTGCCAAAAAAAAAAATAAAGAAATAAAAATATTACAAAATAAATAAATAAAAATAAAATAAGAGTTAACATGGTCTTTGCTTTGAACCTTTATGTATAAAACTGTGAGTTGGAAATGGAAGAACAGAACAGTCTTCTTGGAGAGGCTACACTCACTGTTCTCCAGAATCACAGGCCTTCTGACAAGTGAAGTTTGGTGAATCTATCCCTGTCTCTGCATACTGGCTGACAGTGACAGGCAGCTGGACCCTCTTTATCCTGTAATGCTAAGACAGAGGCATGGACAGCACAACATAAGCCTGGAACATCTTGTTTTATCAAATAGTATGGATGTGCCCTCCTCAACAATGGGGTTATATCAAAAGGACACAAAAGCCAACTTGAAGGGGCCCCCACAGGCCAAACCTGGGACAGTTTGAGCATCAAAATAAGTAATTATAAAATTTTTTTAAAAAATTATGATATGGGCTCAGCACCCATTGCTCAGTGGTTAGGGCACTGGCCACATACACTGAGGCAGCCGGGTTCGAACCTGGCTCAGGCTTGCTAAAAACAACAATGACAACTATAACAAAAATAATAGCCAGGCATCGTGGTGGGCACCTGTAGTCCCAGGTACTTGGTAAGCTGAGGCAAAAGAATCACTTAAGCTCAAGAGTTTGAGGTTGCTGTGAGCTGTGATGCCATGGCACTACAGAGGGCAACACAGTGAGACTCTGCCTCAAAAAAAAAAAAATTATGATATGATAAATTATAGCTCATCTGGCTCAGTGCCTATGGCTCAACAGGCTAAGGCGCCAGCCACTTACACCTGAGCTAACAGGTTCGAATCCAGCCTGGGCCCGCCAAACAGCAATGACAGCTGCAACCAAAAAATGACCGGGCATTGTGGCGGGCACCTGTAGTCCCAGCTACTTGGAAGGCAGAGGCAGGAGACTCGCTTGAGTCCAGGAATTGGAGGTTGCTGTGAGCTGTGATGCCATGGCACTCTATCCAGGGTGACAGCTTGAGGCTCTGTCTAAAAAAAAAAAAAAAAATTATAGCTCATGAAATAAAGGTAAGTAAGTATGTTGACACAAAAGGTGAATAAGTTCAGGCTCGGCACCTGTGGCTCAACAGGCTAAGGGGCCAGCCACGTACACCTGAGCTGGCGGGTTCAAATCCAGCCCAGGCCCGCCAAACAACGACGGCTACAACCAAAAATTGGCCGGGCATTGTGGCAGGTGCCTGTAGTCCCAGCTACTTGGGAGGCGGAGGCAGGAGACTTGCTTGAGCCCAGGAATTGGAGGTTGCTGTGAGCTGTGATGCCACAGCACTCTACCTAGGGTCACAGCTTGAGGCTCTGTCTCAAAAAAAAAAAAAAGTGAATAAATAAATACATGGAGGAGAAGGGAAAGTTCTTATACAGAGTGCAATTACAAGTAGTAAATGAGGAAGGATTGATGGAATTAGAAAATCATCACTTCACAACTGCCGTGATAATAATTGTTTCAAGCAAGAATCATCAATGGATTCTTGTGGGTGAAAATTTAATAAGAGACATGATATTTACATAGTCTCCAGGCATCTCTCTGCAAGATACTTATTAATTCTGAGGGAAAAGAAGAAAGTTTATAATGGAGAAACCTAGCAGTCACCATGGTAAGCAAGTAATCAGAGTTAACACCAGTTACGTGACAGGGGGCGTTATATGCCTCCTGATTTGATAAGAACATATATCATCCTCTTGGTCATATTCCAACAAACTTGCATAATGATAATCTAAGCATGCGGAAACATGATTGACATAGCCAAATAGAAGGACATTCTACAAAATGGATTTTAAAGTACCCAAATCATGAAAGACAAGCATAAGAAATGGTTCTAGATTAAAAGATACTGAAGAGGGCCACGCCTGAAGCTCAATGCGGTAGGGCACCGGCCCCATATGCCGGAGGTGGGGAGGTAGCAGGTTCAAACCCAGCCCTGGCCAAAAACCACACACACACAAAAAAGATACTGAAGAGACATGAGGACTAAATGGAACATGTAATCCTAGATTGTATCTCGGGTCAGAAGGAACATTCCTTCCATTTTTGCTACAAAGAATATTCTTGGGCTTGGCGCCTGTGGCTCAACACGCTAAAGCGCCAGCCAGGTACACCTGAGCTGGCAACTTCGAATCCAGCCCCAGGAACCCGCCAAACAACAATGATGGCTGCAACCAAAAAATGGCCGGGCGTTGTGGCGGGCACTTGTAGCCCCAGCTACTTGGGAGATGGAGGCAGGAGACTCGCTTGAGCCCAGGAATTGGAGGTTGCTGTGAGCTGTGATGTCATAGCACTCTATCCAGGATGACAGCTTGAGGCTTTGAATAAAAAAAAAAAAAAAAAAAAGAATATTATTGAGACTGCGCCTGTGGCTCAAAGGAGTAGGGCGCCGATCCCATATACCGAAGATGGTGGGTTCAAACCCGGCCTGGCCAAAAACTGCAAAAAAAAAAAAAAAAAAAAAAAAAAGAATATTATTGACACAGTGGTAAAATGTTTCTGTCTGTGTATTAAATAATGGTAGCATATCCTCATTAATTTCCTGCAATCCACCTACCTCAGCCTCCCAAGGTGCTAGGATTACAGCCCCGCACCCGGGTTTGATTGTGATTATTGGTGTGTACACACGTCCTTGTTTTTAGAAAACGCATGTCAGGCTCGGGACCTGTGGCTCAAGTGGCTAAGGCGCCAGCCACATACACTTGAGCTGGTGGGTTTGAATCCAGCCTGGGCCCGCCAAACAACAATGATGGCTGCAACCAAAAAATAGCCAGGCGTTGTGGCGGGCACCTATAATCCCAGCTACTTGGGAGGCGGAGGCAAGAGAATTGCTTGAACCCAGGAGTTGGAGGTTGCTATGAGCTGTGATGCTATGGCACTCTACCCAAGGTGACAACTTGAGGCTCTGTCTCAAAAAAAAAAAAAAAAGAAAGAAAAGGCATGTCAAAGTATTTAGGTATAAACAAATCAAAACACATACATGGGCACACACATGCACACATACAAGCACACAGGTGTAGGTATTTTTATACCGTTGAATGCTCATCTATAAACATCCATTGTAAGGCCTGCATAATACTCTACTGGCTGAGTATGTTGCAAATTACTTAATAATGACCTTCATATTTGACATTTCCATTATTGCTAATTTTTCTCTATAATAAAAAATTGTCCAGATTTCAGATTTTTCCCTTTGGATAAATACACAGTAATGTTAATTTAAGACCATTTATTTATTTATTGAGACAGAGTCTTGCTCTGTCACCCAGGCTGACGTATAGTAGTATGATCATAGCTCACTATACCCTTCAACTCCTGACTTCAAGTGATCCTTCCATTTCAGCCTCCCAAGTAGAGGGGACTACAGGTATGTGCCACCATATCCTGCTGATTTTTTTTTTTTTTCCTCTTTTGAGACAGAGCTTCAAGCTGTCCCCCTGGGTAGACTGCCATGGTATCACAGCTCACAGCAACCTCCAATTTCTGGGCTCAAGCGATTCTCTCGCCTCCACCTCTCAAGTACCTAGGACTACAGGTGCCCTCCACAAGGCTAGACTATTTTTTGGTTGCAACCACCAGGCGCCGAGCCCATCCTGCTGATTAAAAAAAAAAAAAAGTTTTTTTTCCAGTCAAATTTAGCAGTTAAAAAAATTTTTGTGGAGACAAGGTTCCCAGCCTGGTTCAAACTCTTGGCCTCAAGTGATGCTGCCTTGGCCACCCAAAGTGTTGGGATTACAGACATGAGCCATTGTGTTTTGCCCAAGATTCTTTTTTGTTGTTGTTGTTAGAGACAGAGTCTCACTTTATCACTCTTAGTAGAGTGCTGTGGCATCACACAGCTCACAGCAACCTCTTGCCTCATCCTCCCAAGTAGCTGGGACTACAGACATGCCCAAGATTTTTTTTTTTTGTAGTTTTCGGCCAGAGCTGGGTTTGAACCACTGCCTCTAGCATATGGCACCCTACCCCTTTGAACACAGGCGCCACCCCCCCAAGATTCTTAATACATACTTGATTCACACAAATTGGAATAACCCAAACATTTTCATGCATATTTTCATTCATTTAAAAGCATTACTAATTTGAGGGATGCAGGTTCTGGCATAGAACCAGGGTGAGGGTCTACAAGAAAGGACAGCAGGCCAGTCCAGGGACAAGAAAAGACTTTAATAGAAGGGAAAAGCAGAATGGAGACCCACCAAGTATCAGCCCACCTCCTACCCAGTTGCAAAAGGGTTTTGTTAGCCTTAATAGCATACGTGGAATGGGGCAGTGAGCCCTGAGTACCACCTGGGCCTCTTCTCCAGTGAGAGTCAGGATTATATGAGTATCTCTAAATCAGGATTACGGGCATATCCTTAGGGTCAGGATTATGGGTAGGGTGTTTCTAGGATTCTGGCCTTGAGGCGCTCCAGGAATCTGGGGAGGGGATTGCTGGTTTCTGACTTGATTTTCTAAAATGGCTGCACTCCTGTCAGGGTTATGACAATTCCTTTCCCACAGGCACGGGGAGGGGAAATTCTATTTCATGTTGTTTTAATTGGCATCTTCTTAATCACTAGAGAGATGAATTTTTTTCCCTAAAAGTAGTAGATTTTGTAAGCATTTGTTCCTGGGTCTCGAGGTGATTCTTGACAGTCACACATTCCTCCTAGGGGTAGGAATAGCAGAGCTGTTTGTAACTTCTAAGAAGTAATACATGGTGATTGCCCCATAAGAACATGCATTCAAATCACTTGTGACACAACCACATTATGGTACAAGATGGGATTGATAATTTATTTAGACTCCTCTAATGAGAAAACACAGTATCTCCAGGGAAGGGCAAAGAGTGACAAGTTTGCCTGCTTGTTTATCTACTCCCCTCTTTTCCTCCTCATACCCCACTCCTTTTAACTTATACATATTATGTATGCATATATTATATCATATATTTTTGTGTGTGAATATATAAGTATAACGTATACATTCTAATATAATTTAATATAATGTTATGTGTGATAATTATAACATAATTATAAATAATTCATGCTGTTGGGGCAGCACCTGTGGTTCAGTGAATAGAGCGCCAGCCCCATATACCGAGGGTGGCGGGTTCAAACCCGGCCCCAGCCAAACTGCAACAACAAAAAAATAGTCGAGTGTTGTGGCGGGCACCTGTAGTTCCAGCTACTCGGGAGGCTGAGGCAAGAGAATCACCTAAGCCCAAGAGCTGGAGGTTGCTGTGAGCTGTGATGCCACAGCACTCTACTGAAGATGACAAAGTGAGAATCTGTCTCTAAAAAATAAATAAATAAAATAATAGTAATAATAATAATAATTTGTGCTGTTATAGTATATGCATGATGTTTCCAGACATCAAGAGGATTTAGATGCAAAACCTGCTGCCTTTCTTCTGGGGGTGCACACTCTAGTGAAGGCCACAAGACACTTGCTCCAGGGCCATCAGCCTTTACAAGCATTCTCGCTTTGCCCACCAACCTGAGCACTACCGTTTCTCTGAAACTCTCGTTGCTTTTCCTTCTGTGCATCTTGCTATGCCTGGAATTCTCTTCTCTTCTTGTGCCTCATCTACCCTAATCATTTTTCAAGGTCTGCTCAGATGCTGCCTTCTCTGAGCCTCCTCTGTTCTCTCCCCGTCCACATTCTCTTTGCCCTCTCCGGCTCTCCCATGGCACTCAGCACTTGAGACTTGGCACTGAGGGTATTACTGTCCTTTCCCTGTGTCCTCAATTAGACTATGAGTTCTAGAATGCAGGACCTGTATCCCCATGTCACCTATCACAGCTCCTGGCATAGAGAAGGCAGTCTATGACCCTCTGGATAAGTGAGTGAATGAACATAGCTATACTATACAATCTCCTTCAATTTCACAGTTTCCCCACACCTCTGCAGTGTGTGCCAAATATGTACAAGATTGGTCTACGTGTTAGACTATCACCTCTGGTTGATTTCACACAGGTTGGTCTGTGGCGAGTTCCCCAAGCAAAAGCAGGAAGAGGGCATGTGAGTGTAGAAAAGGGTACTGGGCTAGAGATCAGTAAGACTGGCTTCCTTCCCTGGCCCAGCCTCTATCCAGCTGTGTGATCTTGGACATTCACTTCCTCCCCATGGGTCTCAATTTACCCATCTGTAAAATGGAACTTGGGGGTGATCTCCAACCCAAGGACCTCTCCTTCGTACACAGTGACCCTTCTGACACAGTGTGTCAGTTGCTCTGGCAGCCCCTGAAAGCCTTCTGTGCTCAGAAACTAAATTGGAAAAGAGAAAGTAGCTGGGAATTATCAGGGCTGACATGTGCTATCTATTTTCTTGAAGGCTTTGCAACTTCCATAAAGATATTTCTCATGTGATATCTTTCCCCTCTTAGGTTTCATAACTTATTTTATGTACATACACTTAAATACATGTGGTCTGTCTTAAAAAGTAATCATGAATATGAAGAGCAACCCCAGGCGCAACCCAGAGATGAAATGGCAAAACATAAAGATGAGTCTATTTTGTATGGGAATGTACGTATATAAATGCATGAGAAAGGGCAGAGAAGTTTACATACCAAACTGATAACAGTGATTTCCTCTGGGGAGGTGGGTAGGAGACTAAGCTCTGAGGCTCCACAGGATATTAACCTTATCAGTGTTTTCAGTTTTTTTTTTTTTGAGACAGAGCCTCAAGTTTTCACCCTGGGTAGAGTGGCATCACAGCTCACAGCAACCTCCAATTCCTGGGCTCAAGTGAGTCGCCTGCCTCCGCCTCCCAAGTAGCTGGGACCACAGGCGCCCACCACGATGCCTGGCCATTTTTTGGTTGCAGCCGTCATTGTTGTTTGGTGGGCCCAGGTTGGATTCGAACCCACCAGCTCAGGTGTACGTGGCTGGCACCTTAGCCAGTTGAGCCACAGGCGCCGAGCCTGTTTTCAGTTTTTTTTTTTTTTTTGAGACAGAGCCTCAAGCTGTCGCCCTGGGTAGAGTGTAGTGGCATTACAGCTCACAGCAACCTCCAATTCCTGGGCTCAAGCTAGTCTCCTGCCTCCGCCTCCCAAGTAGCTGGGACTGCAGGCGCCCGCCACAACGCCCGGCCATTTTTGTTTTTGGTTGCAGCCATCATTGTTGTTTGACGGGCCCAGGCTGGATTCGAACCCGCCAGCTTAGGTGTACGTGGCTGGCGCCTTAGCCCACTGAGCCACAGGCACCGAGCCCTAAGTTAATATTTTTAAGGGAATTTAAAATTTGATGAAAACTCCGTTTTTATGTTTTTAACGGCATTAGGAAAATGAAATTAATATATGATAAACTGCACATATTTAAAACATATTAGTAGTAGTATATATATATTTTTTTGAGACAGAGTGTTATTATGTCGCCCTCGGTAGAGTGCTATGGCGTCATAGCTCACAGCAAACTCTTGGGCTTAAGCTATTCTCTTGCCTCAGCCTTCGAATAGCTGGGACTATAGGCGCCTGCCACATCACCTAGCTATTTTTTGTTGCAGTTGTCATTGTTGTTTAGTTGGCCCAGGTTGGGCTCCAACGCACCAACCTCAGTGTATATGGCTGGCGCCATAACCACTGTGTTACAGGCACCAAGCCTTAAAGTATATTCTTGATTAGTTTGAAAATCTGAAAATGACTCTGGTGAAACCAGTGATAAGGAATATATCCATCTCCCCTAGACATTTCCATGTGCTTCTCTGTAATTTCTCTCTTCTGCCCTCTCTGCCCCTCTCCCCATCCCCAGGCAACCACGGTTGTGCTGTCAGTATAGATCAGTTTGTATTTTCTAGAATTAGAAACTTCTTTAAATAGAGAAAATATTGGCTTGGCGCCCGTGGCTCAGCGGGCTAAGGCGCCAGCCATGTACACGTGAGCTGGCGGGTTCGAATCCAGCCCGGGCCTGCCAAACGACAATGACAGCTGCAACCAAAAAATGGCCGGGCGTTGTGGCGGGTGCCTGTAGTCCCAGCTACTTGGGAGGCTGAGGCAGGAGACTCGCTTGAGCCCAGGAATTGGGGGTTGCTGTGAGCTGTAATGCCACAGCACTCTATCCAGGGTGACAGCTTGAGGCTCTGTCTCAAAAATAAATAAATAGAGAAAATATTATTTAGGAATTTTAAATCTTTTTTTTTTTTTGAGACAGAGCCTCAAGCTGTCACCCTGGATAGAGTGCTATGGCATCACAGCTCACAGCAACCTCCAATTCCTGGGCTCAAGCGAGTCTCTTGCCTCTGCCTCCCAAGTACCTGGGACTACAGGTGCCCGCCATACGCTCAGTCATTTTTTGGTTGTAGCTGGCATTGTTATTTGGTGGGCCCGGGCTGGATTCGAACCTGCCAGCTCATGTGTACGTGGCTGGCGCCTTAGTCCATTGAGCCACAGGCGCCGAGCCTTAAATCTTAAAAAGCATTTTAATCTTTGATTCCTTGTATCTCTAATTACATGAGGTATATTCAAGTACGCCAAAATGGAAAGGCTAGTCATCTAATAGCCAAAGAAGCCAGGATGTAGATTTAATCAGAAACCACATAGGAATGACTACCTATGTGGTTTCCTTTCTCTTCCTTGCTCTAATCCTGAGAAAGGAAGAATATTGAAGAAATGAATAGAACACTTGTGAATTTACAGTTAATAAAATTTTACATGTTAATTTATGGTTAGCACAATGGAACTAAAAATAATTTCAAGGCTTTGGACCAGATTTATTATGCAATCTACATACGTAGATTACTTAAACCGGAAACCCAGAGTTTTACAAAGTCAAGCCAAAATTTGTAAATGTGTAATGGAAAGATCTAAAATAAATTTCATAAAGCTTCCTAGCCTAGGAATTTATAACAAAACCATTATTCACTGAAAATCTGTATGTGTATAGTGCATCTGAAAAAATAATGAAACTGTAATTTTAAAAATATAATTTAAGTTGCCTCTTAACTATAAACTAATCCTTTACAAAACAAAAAATAAAAAAACATGGAAAACCTAAAACATTTGTAAATATGGATACTTTGTTTCTCTTTTATAGAAAAAAACCTAAAACATTTGTAAATATGGATACTTTGTTTCTCTTTTATAGAAATTGACTTGTACCTTTAGTGATGTTTTCATTGGTTTGAAGTTAACAAATGATAATGAATTATAATTTATGAAGTGTTAAACTAGAAATATAAATTACATCAAAAGTATCCATTTGTCAGGCGGCGCCTGTGGCTCAAAGTGGTAGGGCGCTGGCCCCATATATGGAGGTAGTGGGTTCAAACCCGGTTCTGGCCAAAAATGGAAAAAAAAAAAAAAGTATCCATTTGTGGCTCGGCACCTGTAGTTCAAGCTGCTAAGGCACCAGCCACATACACCAGAGCTGGTGGATTCAAATCCAGCCTGGGCCTGCCAAATAACAATGACAACTACAACCAAAAAATAGCCAGGTATTGTGGCGGGTGCCTGTAGACCCAGCTACTTGGGAGGCTGAGGCAAGAGAATCACTTAAGCCCAGGAGTTGGAGGTTGCTGTGAGCTGTGATGCCACAGCACCCAGAGTGACAGCTTCAGGCTCTGTCAAAAGAAGTATCCATTTGTATAAAACTGCACCTGATTTAGATTTGATTTAAGTGTTATCATTTGGTTCACAGATTTCTTTAAATATTTAGAAGGCAAAATATGACCCGATAATATATCTGGCTCTGTAAATGTTATTTTCACATATTGTGAGGTATAAAAGAATTGGTTGTGGGGCAGTGCCTGTGGCTCAGGGAGTAGGGTGCTGGCCCCACATGCCACAGGTAGTGAGTTCAAACCTGACCCTGGCCAAAAAATGCAAAAAAAAAAAAAAAAAAAGAAAGAAATAGTCCAAAACAAATTCATAGAAGGAATTATCTCTAACTCATTTTGTACTATCAGCATCTACCTTAAAATAAAACCAGATAATATACATGTCAAAAAATAAATGACAATACAAT
>CAUYON010075788.1:0-31360 GCA_963573935.1 Arctocebus calabarensis
ACACTTGAGCTGGCGGGTTCGAATCCAGCCCGGGCCTGCCAAACAACGATGACAGCTGCAACCAAACAATGGCCAGGTGTTGTGGCAGGCACCTATAGTCCCAGCTACTCGGGAGGCGGTGGCATGTGACTTGCTTGAGCCCAGGAATTGGTGGTTGCTGTGAGCTGTGATGTCACAGCAATCTCTCCAGGGTTACAGCTTGAGGCTCTTTCTCAAAAAAAAAAAAAAAAAAAAAAAGGACTGATAGCACAAAGCTAATTTGTTGAGCTTGGCAATAAAATTCCTTTTTTTTTTTTCTTTTAATTTCAGATTAATATGAGGGTACAATTAGGTTACAATGTTTGCATTTGTTAAGTACAGTCCCCATTATAAGTTGTGTACCAGGAGGTGTGCCATATACCCTTACATTGTGCCCATTAACTGGAAGCACACCAGTTCCCGTCCCTCCTCCCCTTTCTCCCCAACTCGAGTTGAATTGAGTGTTTCTCTTATGTGGGCCTGTATTAGATTGTCTACTGAAGTGGTTCTCAACCTTCCTAATGCCGTGACCCTTTAATGCAGTTCCTCATGTTATGGTGACCCCAACCGTAAAATTATTTTTGTTGCTACTTCATAACTGTAATTTGGTACTGTTATGAATCGTAATATAAACATCTGATAGACAGAATGTGTTTTCATTGTTGCAAAGAGGTCACGGCCCACAGATTGAGAACCACTGGTCTACTGGCTTTGTGTTAGTATCAAGTACATTGGATATTTGCTTTTCCATTCTTCTGATACTTTACTAAGAAGAATGTGTTTCAACTGTCTAGGTTAATATAAAAGATGTAAAGGTTTCCATCTTTTTTATGGCTAAATCGTATTCCATGGTATACATATACCACAGTTTATTAATGTTTCTACATCTTGGTGATTGTAAATTTAGCTTCAGTAAACAATCTAATACATATGTCCTTACGATAAAATGATTTTTTTCTTCTGAGTTTGCCTAGTAATGGAATTACAGAATCAAATAGAAGGTCTATTTTGAGTTCTTTGAGAATTCTCCATACTTCTTTCCAAAGAGGCTGTATTAGTTCACAGTTCCACCAGCAGTGTCAAAGTGTGCCCTTCTTTCCACATCTGTGCCAGCATCTGCAGGTTTGGAACTTTGTAATGTGGGCTATTCTCACTGGAGTTATGTGATATCTTAGTGTGGTTTTGATTTGCATTTCTCTGACAACGAAGAACAATGAGCAGTTTTTCATGTTTGTTGGCCTTCTTCAGAGAAGGTTCTGTTCATGTCTTTTGCCCAGTGGTACATGGGATTGTTTGCTGTTTTTTGTTGTTGTTGTTGATTAATTTGAGTTCTCTGTAGAAGCTAATTACCGACCCTTTGTCAGATTCATACCCTGCCAATATCTTTTCCCATTCTGAAGGGTGTCTGTTTCCTTTCATTATTGTGTCCTTAGCTGTGCAGAGCTTAATTAAGTCCTATTTGATTATTTTGGTGGTTGTTGCAATTGCGTCTTCATAAAATCTTGGCAGTAGAATTCTTTATTTTTATACTGTGCTACCTGGATTTTGGAATATCTTATTTTTATGCCCTTTGATATGCTAAGTGGCCATGACAAGGACAGTTAACAAAACCTAATACCATCAAGGAGGTATTAACCCCAATTAACCATTCTGTCTTTTATGGCCACTTTACCCAGACCCCTGTTCACCTATGTCTCATTTCTCAGCATTGTAAAATCTGCAGAGATTAGTTCCCTAACTTTGCAGCCTGTCTGACCGTGTACTTTCCAGGAGTACTTCTATACACATTTGTTAAAGGAGGAGTGAGAAAAACATTCCAGGTCAGAAAAACAAAACAAAAAGCAGAAAAAGAATAACAAACCTAGAAAAAGAATGACAGAATAAAATAAAGATTCAGAGAACAAGTAGTATGATAATAGTCATATCTTTTCTAAAGTATGTTACCCAAAATTTAATCCAGTATGTTTGCAAAAACTATACCCCATAATATCCTCTTGAATATGTACAATGAGACATTTAAAGTTCTAAGAAACTTCACATTAGAAAAAAGAATAAATGCATGCTTAATAATCAGTAGATCTTACCAGAATAGTGGGTTTATCTGGAAGCTTATATCAATTTTATGCTTAGATTTAGAATAAGTATGTAGTTGTTAAGAAAATAATGATAGCAAAAATGCTTCATGCTTACTGTATCTCGGGTACGAATCTAGAAACTATATACACCTCCTTAATTCTCTGAACAAGTAGGTGTTATTACTATTGTCAATTTACAGATGAGAAAACTGGGGAACAAAAGATCTTGCTTAATGTCACATACCTCATAAATGGCAGATCCAGCACTTAAACAGCCACACAGTGTGGCTTTCACCTCCATATTTGTAATTTTTGAAATTCTTAATCAAAGGATTTGGATTTATATAAGCTATTATGATGTTTTTCAAAAGCTCATCTTTGTTCCCTAATTCATGCAGTAACTTAGATTTCCTACTCCAGTACTTTATAATGAAATCTCAACTTAACTACATTATAGAATCAACTTAGAAATACTTTTTGGAAAATAGTTGAGAAAAAATATGGAAGTGTTTTATTTGAATGCCTACCCTGTACTTTGCCAAATAAATACACATGTCTGAAGTTTGTTTTCTTACTTCTGCTGTAAAGCTGACCCTTTTATCAAACTTTACTTATAAATTTCTCCCTAAAATATTTTTGTTTGTTTCTTTGAAATATGTGATGCATAAAGGCAAATAATTTACAGACCTAAGGTGTGTTTGGTGACTTTATTCAGGTTCTTGAATTCTAAAGTTTAGTAACCTGAGATTTGGTTTAGTTTCAAAAAAAACCTTTCCTAAAAAGGAAGGAGCTTTTAAGAATTACTTATGACCATCAAGACTGTATTTGCCTATCCTATCTCAACAAGTTGGTTATGATTCTTAAGTTCTGAATAGATGATAGTGACACCTCTGAGCGATCTAGATTAAAGAAGTAGTTTAATTTCTTTATGTTATCATTAAAACTGTTCTGACTTTAATTATCAGGTGTCTCTGTGAAAAAAATAGATTTAAGGTAACCAATAAAAGTAAGGTGAAAATTATACTATTTATAGATAAATTTATTTGGAATACAGACTTTTCTCCATATTCAAAATTCTGGGCATACTATATTCATAATTGACTAAAAAGTTTATAAATGTAGAAAAACTAAGTGCAAGTTTTTTTTATTAAATCGTAATTGTGTACATTAGTGCAATTATGGTAAGTGCAAGTTTTAAATGTGCATTTAATAATTCCAGAATTTAAATTTTCTTTTAATTTACAGCTCAGATCGTCTGATAGAAGAGACAATAAGGTAGGTATAACTTTTTGTTATTTTTGTTTGCTTGTAAATTTAATGAGCAGATCAGGTTAATCTCATAACAGCACTTAAAGTCAATTCATCCTCCTTGAAGATGAGATTTTCTCTAAATGATAATGTATTTTTACTGTATCCTTTCCTTAAGGGACATTTGAAACCCAAAACATTTCAGAGTCACTGGACTCCTATGTGAATTTTTCCATTTAATCTATATTTAGTATTTTTAGCCTCAATCTTTTTTTCTTTTTTTGGAGACAGAGTCTCACTCCGTCACCCCTAGGTAGAGAGCTGTGGCATCACAGCTCACAGCAACCTCAAACTCTTGGGCGTAAGCAATTCTCTTACCTCAGCCTCCCAAGTAGCTGGGACTACAGGTGCTCGCCACAATGCCGAGCTATTTTTTGTTGCAGTTGTTATTGTTGTTTAGCTGACCCAGGCTGGGTTCGAACCTGCCAGCCTCAGTGTACGTGGCTGGCGCCATAACCACTGTAATACGGGCACTGAGCCCAGCCTCAATCTTTTTATCCTCACTTTTGAATGGAAAGCAATCTTAAGCATGATTTGATAAATGTCATTTTTATTCCATTTACGTAGACTTGGTTTTTGTTATAGCAGCTGTAGAAATCTACTACAGTAATATTTGATATTATCTGTAATAACTCTTGCTTAAGGTAAGGAACACTTACTGGTTGTTTTAAACTGCTTCATTTTCAAGATTTGGTGAATTATTAAATATTTATGACAATAAAAAGGTAAATTAAGTGTCTCTACTTGAGAATTTAGCAATGCATAAAGCATTGTTTTTTAGGAAAAGAATGAAGCACATGGAAATAACAAACATTTGTATTCTTACTGTGTTCCCTGCTCCTATGCTAAAGTCCTTTGCATGCATGATTTTATTTAATCTTCTCAATAACTCATGAGATAGACACTAACCATTAGATCCTATTTGCAAAACAAAAATGAGATTAAGATGAGTAATTTGCCTGTCATCACAGGAATAAAGCACTGAGGATTCAGTCCTTCAATCTGAGTTTAACTGTAGAAACAGAGCTCGATTTAAACTAGTACCATGTTGACTATTAATACATTATAAAAAAGAACACAAGCCTTAGAGTGGTATTTCGTTTAAAACCTGGCTGTGCTACTTATTAGATCTTTGTTCAAAGTTGCTTTAACTTCACCGGTGCGTTCATTTTCTTACCTACTTAAAAACATGGGAGAGATAATAATACCCACACTGCAAGATTGTTGTGAAGATTAAAGATAATGTGAGAAAAATACCTACTATAATACCTGCCTGATACCAGGTAATCTGTAAATAGTAGCTGTGTTATTAACACCAATCCTTCTTTTAGAAAACTTCTTATTTCAATATGATTTCAGATTTTCTAAAAATCCCATATGCCTTTTACCTAGCTTCCTCAAATGTTAACATTTGGCCACATTTGCTTTTTCACAGTTTATTTTCTGAACTACTTGAAAATAAGTTGCAGATGTGATGCGTCTTTACTTCTAAATATTTCAGTGTTCATTTCCTCAATATTTGAAACCATATCAATATGGATTCATGGATTCTTACTTTATTTAAGTGATTATAATATAGTCCCATCATTATTTAATAATAATCTTAATACTTTATAATCTTTTATAATAATTTGCAGTTATCATGTCTTGAAGTTTTACTTACATTGCGTGTACTACATCATGCCTCTGAGCAGAATTTTCACAGAATTGCCTACTTGTCGATGGAAATATCTCCCTTATAAATTCTTCTCTTTCATTAGCGCATGAGGTCTGATCACCAGGAATTCTTGAAGTTCCTCTATAATCCTTTTTCTTTTTTTCTTCCTTTTATTTCCCCCTCTTTCTGCCTGGTCATTTAGGGCCAGGCTGCCTTAATTAGGCTTTTCTACTCAGAGCTGGCCTACTTAAAGTCTGGTAACATAAGTATAAAAATTGGGGGTGCCTAATAGAATAGGAACATTTCTGAACCATTAAATCACTTCTGCTATTCTTTTGCTAATTAACATGTTAACATGGGCTTGGCACCTGTGTCTCAAGCAGCTAAGGTGCCAGCCACATACACCTGAGCTGGCGGGTTCGAATCCAGCCTGGGCCCGCCAAACAACAATGACAACTACAACCAAAAAATAGCCGGGCGTCGTGGCAGGCACCTGTAGTCCCAGCTACTTGGGAGGCTGAGGTAAGAGAATAGCTTAAACCCAGGAGTTTGAGGTTGCTGTGAGCTATGATGCCACGGCACTCTACCCAGGGCAACAGCTTGAGGCTCTGTCTCAAAAAAAAAAAAGAGGGTGGCACCTTTGACTCAAAGGAGTAGGGTGCCAGCCCCATATATCAGAGGGTGCAAGTTCAAACCCAGCCCTGGACAAAAACTGTATAAAAAAAAAAAAGTTATTTCGAGGTCTTTTATTTCAATATTATTCTTTGTTTCAAAATGTAATAGGTAATCCAAGTGAAATTTCACTGAATATAGAACTAATCATGGTCTCTTATGGATAATGTAAAATTTAAGTATCAAATATTATTTTTACATATTTCAAAGATAAATAAAAAATTACCTTTTCCTTTTAGAGATACATTTGAAAATTTGTGAAAAAAATATGTGAATAATTGAATATAGACTTAGGCATCAATTTATTGAAGAACTAATATTTTTAATATTTATACATTTATTCCTAAGCTTTAAATGTATAACTAATATTATCTGTTGCTAAAAAAAAAGTGCCTGAGCTTAAGAACATTGAAGTTCCAGTAAGTACATCAATGATTTATCATTTTAAAAGCATTACATATAATTTGGAACTTATGTTTTGTCTGTGAGTATTTGACCTTTGAAAATAACAACAGCCTAGATTTCACTCAGCTTGACTCTAAATGATGGAATGAGATTGGAAAGTATGTCTAGATATATCTGATGTCGTATTGGAAATCATGCATATTCAACAAGATAATAACATAATGTATGATGATAATGTCCATTCTCCAAGGAATACAAAGTGCTTTGCAGAAATTACTTTTTAATCTCTATCCACTTTTGAGTCAAAGTGTATAGGAGATGGTGATAGTCCCAGTTTAATAGAAGGTGTATCCGATTCAAAGATTGACCTCAGCTTGCTCAGTCTAGGTTTGAAGTTTGTTTTGACTTTATACAAGACCATAATATCTACTTTTAAATACCTTGGAACATAAATTTTTAAAAAAACAATCACATTTTAAATGTATCATATTCTTTTTTTTTTTTTAATTGAATCATAGCTGTGTACAATAATTCAATCATGGGGTACAGTGTGCGGGCTTCACATAAAATGTATCATATTCTGTCATAGGTGGTCAGTTAAGCTGAAAAATTAGAACTAAATGATGCAAAGAAAGTTTAGTTTGACTCTTCTTGTGCTCTTTTTGATTGGGGGATCTAAAATTCAATGTATTATAGAGTTGACATTGCCCTTCCCCCATTTCCTTCTGCTGTAATCTTGTCTGGTGGTTCTCTCAGCCTGCTACATTGTTCTTGTACTGGAATGTCTTTTCTCCATTAGCCTAAAATAATCTTCTTTATTAGATCACCTATTTCTTGAGTTTTGTGTCTTCCACTTTCTTAGTTTATTCCCTCATTATGCTGACCTATGTCCTTTAGTAGCTTCCTGAGAATGAATAGGAGATAAATTTTTGTACTTTTTACATCTGAAAAGTCTTTCTTCTACCTATATTCTTGATTCATTGTTTATGTATGATATAGAATTCTAGGTTGGAAATAATTTTGAAATATTTGAAGGCATTGTTTTCAGTATTGCTGTTAAAGTCCAATGTCAGTTTAAATGTCTGATCTTTTGTATAGGATGTGCTTTTTTTTCTCTAGAAGTTTTTAGGGTCATCTTTTTTTCCCTATTATTTTTCAGTTTTATTTACACCATGATGAGCTCAGCATGCATCTTTTCCTTTTTTAAAAAAAATTTTATTCTAATTAATATGAGAGTACAATGTTTAGGTTACATTGGCATGCATCTTTTTCACTCCATTGCATTAGCATCAAGTAAGTTCAAATGATGTGGAAACTCATCTTCAGGTCTGAAAAAGTTTCTTACGTTATTTATGATTTTCTTCCCTCCTTTTCTTCTGTTGTTTCTTTTTAAAAATTTTAGAAGGTTGTATGTTGGGCCTTCAGAATTGATCCTTTCTTACCTTTTCTCTGTTTCTATTTATCTTTTTGTTCAGTTCTCTGGGAGATTTACTTAATTTCTCCTTCTAACTCTTCCATTACACTTTTCTTTCCGCTTTTCTTTTTTAAATTTACTTGAGCTCTTTCCTGGGATGTATGCACATATGCATACGTGTTTATGTGTGTAGATTTCTTGAATCTGATGCTCTTCTTTTATCTTTCTGAAGACATTAAATACAATTTTATTTTAGAGTTTCTTGGTCTTCTTCTATTTTGTCTGTTTCCTCAGACTTGATTTTCTGTTTATTGGTTGGTTTTTTTGTCTCTCTGCCTTTTGTGTTAGAGGCGCTTCTCAAATGTCTGTTGATGATCATTAGCTATTTGTTCATGTTTAAGGGTGTGGCTCCAGACACTAGTGAGTGGAAGCTCATTGTGTGTGTCATGGGCAGTGAGACTTGGGTGGTAGTCCTCAGAATTCTGATCAGGTAGAGACCCGACTCTTTCATTGGGAACTTCAAATTGTCAGTATCTCTAAGTCTCTTCTTCTGGGCTAGGTTCTTCTGCTGGATTGGGGACAATCACTTGGCTGCATAGGATAAGGAAGGCAGTTTAGAGGTCTGACAACTCCTTATATAAATTTACACAAATCTCTGATTTTTAGCCCTACTCCCCAATTCTGCTTGTAAGGATACCTGATGCCTTCAACTCTTAAGCTTTTCTAAGATCTGGGGAAAACTTGTAGAAGTCATTACTTGTCATAGTGGTATTGGGGTGAATAACAGTAGTAGATTTGGATGGACTAAATTTCTGTTGTTAGTTAGTTTGGTTGCTTTTGGTTTTACCCAGTTAAATTTCTTTATTCTGAAATGTCATTTTCAGATTTTACCAAAATTTTATGGCAACTTAACTAAAAGGTGGGGTTGGAATGGGCACTAAAAATGGTAGTCCTTACAATTTCTTCAAGAACAGATTTTCTAGAATAGTTCTAAAAGTATTAGGAAGACTGAGTTGTTAGCATTGGAACACATGAGAATATCAGGACCCCAAGAAGACTAGGACTTAATCATTTTCTAAATTTGCATAGATAATTTCCTGTAACTTCACTCAAACATGATCCAAACCTTAGCATGTCCATATTATTATTTGTGTGTGCGTATGTGGTAGCAAATGTTAACATTTCTTATCACTAAAGTAGAATTTTTCTAATTTTTTTCAACTTACTTTATTAGGCATTGATATGTTATAAAAGTACAATCTTCTCATTACAACAATTTAAATTATACTAAAATATATAAAGAAAAAAATTAATTTCCTGGTAGGTACCTTTCATTCTTTTTCTCCTAAAGTAACTTTTGTTGGCTCTGTGCCCATAGCTCAGTGGTTAGGGCACTGACCACATGCACCCTCCCTGTAGTCCCAGTTACTTGGGAGGCTGAGGCGAGAGAATCGCTTAAGCCTAAGAGTTTGAGGTTGCTGTGAGCTGTGACGCCACGACACACTACCAAGGACAACATAGTGAGACTCCATCTCAAAAAATAAATAAATTGGCAGCACCTGTGGCTCAGTGGGTAGGGCGCCAGCCCCATATACTGAGGGTGGCAAGTTCGAACCCAATCCTGGCCAGCTAAAAAAAACAGCAATGAGAATTGCTACAAAAAATAGCCAGGCGTGGCTCAGCGCCTATGGCTCAAGCAGCTAAGGCACCAGCCACGTACACCTGAGCTGGTGGGTTTGAATCCAGCCCGGGCCCACCAAACAACAATGATGGCTGCAACCAAAAAAATGGCCGGGTGTTGGGGCAGCGCCTGTGGCTCAGTCAGTAAGGTGCCAGCCCCATGTACCGAGGGTGGTGGGTTCAAACCTGGCCCCGGCCAAACTGCAACCAAAAAAAAGAAAAAGAAAAAAAAAAAGGCCGGTGTTGTGGCGGGCACCTGTAGTCCCAGCTACTTGGGAGGTGGAGACAGGAGACTCGCTTGAGCCCAGGAGTTGGAGGTTGCTGTGAGCTGTGATGCCATGGCACCCTACCCAGGGGGACAGCTTGAGGCTCTGTCTCAAAAAAAAAAAAATAAATAGCCCGGTGTTATGGCGGGTGCCTATAGTCCCAGCTACTCGTGAGGCTGAGGCAGAGAATGGCTTAAGCCAAAGATTTGGAGGTTGCTGTGAACTATGATGGCATGGCACTCTACCGAGGGTGACAAAGAGAAACTCTATCTCAAAAAATAATAATAATAAAGTAACTTATGTTAACTGACAGTTGTGTATCTTTCCAGTACCTTTCTCATTGTTACACAAACATACACAAAGATGTTTGTTTCTGAAAAATAAGAGGATTCATGTTCTACACATTCCACAACTTGCTCTTATCACTTAATATATCATAAATAGCCCTTCAGAATAATAGAAATAATACTAATTCATTTTTCAAAATAACCAAATACTATTCCATAATATGATTATACCATTCAGATATTGTTTTGGGGGGTTTAGGTGGGGGATGTTTTTGTTCTGTTTTGTTTTTACTGTTATAAAAAATGCTTCAATAAATAGTATGTCCTATTACAGATTAATTATCTCCTATCTGAAATATTTGAGGCCAGAAGTATTTTGAATTTCCAATGTTTAGATTAGAGATACTCAATATTTGTATATTTCTCCTTACATACTTTGTTTCTTTTTAGACTTCTCAAATCTGGAAATTAAAGCTTTTTGTATTTTTTGTTTGCTTTTTGTATTTTGTTTTTTAAGTCACTGTGTTGCCCTAGGCTAGAGTGCCATGGCCTCAACCTATATCTCACAGCAACCTCAAACTCCTGGACTCAAGCAATCCTCCTGCCTCAGCCTCCCAAGTGGCTGGGACTACAAGCGCCTGCCACCACACCTGGCTGATTTTTTCATGTGGTCTCACTTTGCTCAGACTAGTGTCAAACTCCTCACCTCAAGCAGTCTTTTCTTCTTGGCCTCCTAGAATGGTAGGATTACAGGCATGAGCCCCCGCTCCCAACCCAAAATTAAAGTTTTGGTTCATTTGTCATTTGCTTAGAGTACTTCCTCTAGCTTTTCTATTGAGTACTTCCTCAATAAGACATGTGATGGTTTATTCTTTGAGGCCTTACCTATTCAAAGTTGTGTTCACTCAGGTTCCAGATAGGTCAGGCATCCCAGCTTTCCCCTTTAGGGGCTGGGCATCACATGAGCTGCTCGTAAGTCTCTCTAGCTGTGTGGAGCAGTCTCTTCCTAGCTGCAGGGACTAGAAGCAGTTCAGTCCTTCACTGCAGACTCTGTACATGCACATCCATCATCTTCCACTGTCTGAGCCCTTCAGGAGGAGTGAAACCCACGCTTAAAGAAAAATCTAGGCTTCCCTGCCTGCCATCATTTCCCTGGTTCTCTCTTTACTTGAGCCCCTCTCTACTTGACCTTCCTTCCTGGAGATCTCAAGGCAATTGAGGGCTTAAGGTTGACCCTCCCCAGTATGTCTGCTTTTGTTCTTTATTACTCCATTGAAGGAAGTAGTGGGCCAAAGATGAGGTCAGGAATTTGTACTGTGGCTGTCATCTTCTTAGAATCTCAATCTCTATTTTTTTTTAAATTGTTCTCAGTATTTTCAGAATTGCTCAACAGCATTCTACTTCCCATTGCTTTTTACAGTCTGAAGCACTTCTTTGTGTACTGCATATCAAAATGGATACTGACACTGCCACTGAGAGATAAGACTGTGGTGAATGATAACCCTGGAAGTGATAGCAAAAGATACTTAGATTCTTTAAAACAAGGCATCAGAGTAGTCACATGGAAGAGATTATATTCTACAAATAGTGGCCTTTTTCCCTTCTTTCCGTCATGTTTAATAAATCTGTGACCTTTGTCATCTGGCTTGTAAACCCAGCATAATGTGTCACACATGTCCCAAAAATCTGCCTACTTGGATCTCCAGTTGAATTTTAGAATATACTCTTTTCATAAATTTAGGGCTGGTTGTATATGAATAATTTTATGATATTTTCATTTCTGTTCTGTGTTTATGATTGTTAATTCCTCACTTCTCTCTCAATAGTTTTTCCTAATTAAGAACAGTTTAGAAGGTGGTGCCTATGGCCCAAAGGAGTAGGGCACTAGCCCCATATGCCAGAGGTGGTGGGTTCAAACCCAGCCCTGGTCAAAAACCGCAAAAAAACAAACAAACAAAAAAACAATTTAGTAGCTAGTCCATTTAAAATCATTTAAGGAAGTTTATGATATGTGATTTATCTGTTAATGCCTTTTTTCATTTGTTATTTTGAAGAAAACATAGGAAATTGCTTAATGCCTTCTTCAAAAACAAAGCAGAGAATAGTAGTGGGGTCATTCAGAAAAAGGACAAGGGGAAGAGGTAGGGAAGTGATGTTTTTCCTCCATGTGTTTTCTTGCCCGGTACTTTTTAAGATGATGTTGCTCATTGTAGTTTTCTGTTCACTTTTAAAGATATGATGTATCTATACAGGATAATCCTAAATGCCAATTTAAATTGTCATGTCTTTCTCTTTTGTAGCATTGCTATGGCAACAAAAGAAAATATGACTTTACAGAGAGGAATGTTGAAGTCAATTCACAGCAAAATGAACACTTTGGCCAGTATCCTTTTTGAATATTTAAAATCTGTGTTTGGGGACAATAATACATATATGATATATGTGTACTAAGTTTTTTTTTTTTTTTTTTTGGCGTGTTCCCATTTATCACTAGGGTAGAGCTCATCAGTAATTACATGATATGCATATGCCATGCATTCCTACTTTGGAAAAGTTTATGCTGTTTAATTCTAAAGATTGCACATCAAAGGTTTAATACTAGAGGATTTAGAAAAAAAATGTAAATGTGAATTCACAAAATTATGTTACATGTTTAAGAGCTCATGAATTCATGTTAGAACTCCACAGTATATACTACTTTTACCTAAATTATCATGAATTGCGTGCTTTTTCTTTTTTTCAGTTTGGAGAGTAAAAATCACTGGCAGATGCTTGGTAGAGGGAAAGAAGGAGAGAACCATATACAAGGCTGGACAATTAAGTTTGCAAACTCATCCTAGAAAAAGTGCTACCTCATTGCTGAAAATCACTTTGGTCACCTTTGAAGTACTTGGGAAGTAATGTCAGTCCCAGCGCCTAATCCACCCTGCAAAGCAATTTTGAAACTCCTTTTCTGGAATGGCCATTAGAGATATTCTTGTATGAGCTCTGACAATTAAGCTTGAAAACTTGTCCTAGAAAAAGTGCTACCTACCTCATTGCTGAATATCACTACAGTCACCACGTGGCTAAGGGGAGTACTTGGAAGGTGACCATAGTGATATTCAGCGGTGAGATAGGTAACACTTTTTCTAGGATGAGTTTGTGAACTTAATTGTCCAACCTCATATGTGGATGAGTTATAGTTGCTGACAGTATTGTGACTCTTTATGCAAAGCTGAATTCTAAGATAAATACTGCATTTGTTTCTTGTGGCTTCAACTTTTTAATTTTTAATTTTCCCAGTTTAAATTAAGATTACTAATACTTCCAGGAAACTCACCAGGGAAAGTTACAAGCCTGTCATTTTGAACTGTTTTATTTAAGACAAGCCTTTTGGGGGAAAAGAACTTTCTTTTCCAACTACTAAGGGAAGAAAAACCTATAATTTTCAAAGTTGAGTGTCTTGTGTTCCTAGATAATTTAAGGTAAGTTTTAGTTTGATGACTCTTTACCTAGGGAAAAGAAGATCCTGACATTTGTTGTGAATTTTATTTTTGCCTCGTCACCTGAAGTATAAAACCCCACCCATCCAAAATCACTTATATGTTATGTAGGGCTATAAACTTTACAGAGTTCAGTTATATCAATTATCTCATTTTATCATTACCACACAAAAAGAGATAATGCAGAAATTGTTATTGTTATAGGGCAGGTAAAGAATTGGGCCCAGAGAAATGGCTTGGTACAAGTTCACAGCTAGTCAGTAGCAAATTAGAGATTTAAATTTTAAGTTCCCATTGCTTTTTCCATGGAATCGTTGTCTTTCTTAACTATGAACTTGGTTACCAGCAAGAATAAAGGCTCTTAACAACTGTAAAAGAATATATTTAGCAAAAGTTTTGAAACCTTGAATTTTTTGTGGGAAATACTGATTGAAGCCTTTCTCAATTATCTATTAGAATTTGCCACCTTCTTTTTCATGCCCTGTCCTCATGGTGATAGAGATGGCTTAAAATACCAGCTAAAATATCCCCAAATCTCCATGGAAAAAGGATGTCTTTTCTAACAGCTGTGTCAAAAAACCCAAAGAGGACCGGGGCTGCCCCAGCTGGAGTCACTGCCCAACCCAGTCACTGGCTAAGGGGAGGGAATATTCTTACTGGCAAATCCTGAGTCTGTGCGTATACCTGATGGCAGAGGGTGAAGTCGGCCAGATTATTATAGATGGGGAAAGGGTGATTCCCAAAAGGGAAACTGGACAAAAATATTTGCACCCATAGTCTATATCAAAAATTTATATACCTCTCAGTAGATTTGTTTATCCATTTACTAAGCAAGAAAAGCCCTTCTCGTTCATTTCTTTGTAACAAGGACATTCAAGCTGCCTCTTAGTTTAGTAAGGATGAACAGTAAAATTCAACAGAATCTCAAAAAAAAAAGAAAAGAAAAGAAAAGATTGAGCATTTTCTCTATATATGAGATTCTTTTTTTTTTGTAAAAGTTTTTTTACAAAACTTTACATTTTTAAACTTGTTCCTGCAAATTGTCCTCTTTTTCATTAATTAATTCAAAAATAAAACAATAATGCAATGTGTAAAAGCTCTATTTCAGTCATAGGGAGAAATTCAAGATTAGAAGATGACAAGGTTCTAATCATATAACATGTAGATTATGTAAGAATACAGAAATAAGGCCAGGGGCTGCTCCTGTGGCTCAGCGAGCAGGGCGCCGGCCCCACATACCGAAGGTGGCGGGTTCAAGCCCGGCCTCGGCCAAACTGCAAAAACAAAAAAATAGCCGGGCGCTGTGGCGGGCGCCTGTAGTCCCAGCTACTAGGGAGGCTGAGGCAAGAGAATCGCTTGAGCCCAAGAGCTGGAGGTTGCTGTGAGCTGTAACGCCACAGCACTATACTGAGGGTGACAAAGTGAGATTGAAAAAAAAAAAAAAAGACTCTGTCTCAAAGGAAAAGAAAAAAAAGCAAACAAACAAAAAAACCCAGGGTGGCGCCAGTGGCTCAAAGGAGGCTCAAAGGAGTAGGGCGCTGGCCCCATATGCCAGAGGTGGCAGGTTTAAACCCATCCCCAGCCAAAAACTGCAAAAATAAAAAAACCTAGTCACAAGCTAAGCAAAATATCTGAACAGATGATTCACCAAAGAAGATACACAGTTGGCAAACATACACATGAATAGATTTTCCACATTGTTAGTCATCACTGAAATGCAGAATAGAACCCCAATGAAATAATACTTCATACCCACTAGGATGACTATAATTTTGTAAAACAGAAAATATCAAGTGTTGCCTTGGATGTGGAGGAACTGGAATGTAAAATGGTACAACCACTTTGGAAAAGAGTTTGGCAGTTTCTTAATGAGTTAAATATGGGGCCAAGGTACAGTGGCTCACTCCTATAATCCCAGCCCTCTAGGAGGCCAAGGGAGAAGGCTCATTTAAGGCCAGGAACTTTAGACCAGCCTGACCAACATAGCAAAACTCCATCTCTACAAAAAATAAATAGAAATTTATTTTAAATAATAAAAAATTAAAAGCCCAGGTGCAGTGGCTCATGCCTATAATCCCAGCACTTGGGAGGCTGACACAGGTGGATTGCCCTGCGCTCACAGGTTCGAGACCAGCTTGGGCAAAAGCAAGACCTCATCTCTAAAAATAGCCAGGCACTGGCTCAGCGCCTGTGGCTCAGCCGGCTTAGACGCCAGCCATGTACACCTGAGCTGGCGGGTTCGAATCCAGCCCGGGCCCACCACACAACAATGACGGCCGCAACCCAAAAATGGCCGGGCATTGTGGCGGGCACCTGTGGTCCGAGCTACTTGGGAGGAGGAGGCAAGAGACTCGCTTGAGCCCAGGAATTGGAGGTTGCTGTGAGCTGTGATGCCACATCACTCTATCCAGGGTGACAGCTTGAGGCTCTGTCTCCAAAAAAAAAAAAAAAATAGCAAGGCACTGTGATGGGTTCCTGTAGTCCCAACTACGGGAGGCTGAGGCAAGAGAATCACTTAAGCCCAAGAGTTTGAGGTTGCTGTGAGCTGTGACACAACAGCACTCTACCAAGGGTGATATACTGAAACTCTGTCTCAAAAATAAATAAATAAATAAAAATAAAAGAGAAAAGGTGGCACCTGTGGCTCAGTGGGTAAGCCGCTGGCCCCATATACCAAGGGTGGTGGATTCAAACCCAGCCCCAGACAAACTGCAACAAAAAAAATAGCCAGGTGTTGTGGTGGGCACCTGTAGTCCCACCTACTCGGGAGGCTGAGGCAAGAGAATCTCCTAAGCCCAAGGAGTTGCAGATTGCTGTGAGCTGTGATGCTACAGCACTCTACCGAAGGTTAATAAGTGAAACTCTGTCTCAAAAAAATAAAAATAATAAAAATAAAAATTAGCCAGGCTTAATGGTGCATCCTTGTAGTCCCAGCCACTCAGGCTGGCAGACTATTTGAGGCCTGGAGTTTGAGTCTGCAGTGAGCGATGCCATAGCACTCCAGCCTGGGTAATAGAGGGAGATCTTGTTTCTAAAAACAAACAAACAAAAAAAGTTAAATATGAACTTACCATATGGCTCACTCCCTATATATTTACCCAAAATAAATGGAAGCATTTTTCCATACAAAGACTTGTACACAAACGTTCATAGAAGCTTTATTTGTAAAAAGCAAAAACTGGAAACAAGGCCAGGCATGGTGACTCACACCTATAATCCTAGCATTCTGGGAGGCCAAAGCAAGTACTTGAGCTCATGAGTTCAAGACCAACATGAGCAAAAGTGAGACGTCATCTCTACTAAAAATAGAAAAACTGAGGCAAAGGATCACTTGTACCTGAGTTCGAGGTTGCTGTGAGCTATGATGCCACAGCACTCTACCTAGGGCAACAGCTTGAGACTGTGTCTCAAAAAACAACAACAAAGGGTGGCGCCTGTGGCTCAGCGAGTGGGGTGCCAGCCCCATATACCGAAGGTGGCGGGCTCAAGCCCAGCCTCGACGAACTGCGAAAACAGAAAAATGGCCGGGCGTTGTGGTGGGCGCCTGTGGTCCCAGCTTGGGAGGCTAAGGCAAGAGAGTCACCTAGGCCCAGGAGTTGGAGGTTGCTGTGAGCTGTGTGATGCCATGGCACTCTACAGAGGGCGATAAAGTGAGACTCTGTCTCTAGGGAAAAAAATAATAAATAAACAAATAAAGTTGAACCAAAGACAAAAAAAAAAAAAACAACTGACAGACAGAACAGACTATTTATGGCAATAAGATCTTAAACTACAAACAGGACCTAAGGCCATGCAAGGCAAAGATAAGGTCAGGTCTTATAAACCATAAAAGCTTGTTAAGTGTTTTGTTTTTTTTTTAATTAACCCAGCATAATGTGGCCTACTTTTCCAACCTGACTCTGGCATAGTATCACATGACAGCAGACCACGTATCTTTTTTTTTTTTTTTAGAGACAGAGTCTCACTTCATTGCCCTCGGTAGAGTGCCGTGGTGTCACACAGCTCATAGCAACCTCCAACTCCTGGGCTTAGATGATTCTCTTGCCTCAGCCTCCCGAGTAGCTGTGACTACAGGCACCCGCCACAACACCCAGCTATTTTTTTGTTGCAGTTTGGCCAATGCTGGGTTTGAACCCACCACCCTCAGTATATGGGGAGCGCACCCTTCTGACTGAGCCATAGGCGTCACCCATACCATGTATTTTTTCCTTTCTACTGACTCCAAGTTGTCAAACAAAGCTTTCTTTCTTTAAAGAATTACAAATCAAAGAAGCTCTAAACCAATCTCTAACCTATATGGCCCTTTCAAGCTGTTCTGCCTTTTCAGGCTTAACCAATATATACCTTCCATGTATTGATTTATGATTTTACCTATCTCCATGAATATATAAATCCAAACTGTGACCCCCCACTACCACGGGTGCAGTTTCTCAGGAACTTTTGAGATTGTGCAGCTCTAGGTCACAGTCACTCATGTTCAGCTCAGAATAAACCTCTTTAAATTGTTTTATACAGGGCGGTGCCTGTGGCTCAAGGAGTAGGGCGCTGGCCCCATATACCAGAAGTGGTGGGTTCAAATGCAGCTCTGGCCAAAAAGTGCAAAAAAAAAAAAAAATTATTTTATACAGTTTGTTTCCATTAACATTGTCCACAGTGACCCAAAGAGTCAGGCAAGACTTCAAGGAAGAAAAGATTTGAAAGTATTTCCCCTGCAGGAAGCAATGGCTTTAAGCTGGACTGACCCCTACATAATAGGTACTATGTCCCCAGTAAAGGAAAAATATGGTCCAGTAACAGCTTCTTCCAGGTAGGCATAGGGTCACTGAGCCATCTCAGGAGACAAGCCTTCTTCGGAACATCACAAAGATAATGATTCCAGGGGTCCCAGTATTATTCATTCATAAAAAGGAGTGCCTTTTGGCTCAGCGCCTGTGGCTCAACGGACTAAGGCACCAGCCACATACACCTGAGCTGGTGGGTTTGAACCCAGCCCGGGCCCACCAAACAACAATGACGGCTGCAACCAAAAAATGGCTGGGCGTTGTGGCGGGTGCCTGTAGTCCCAGCTACTTGGGAGGCGGAGGCAAGAGACTCGCTTGAGACCAGGAATTGGAGGTTGCTGTGAGCTATGATGCCATAGCACTCTATCCAGGGTAACAGCTTGAGGCGCTGCCTCAAAAAAAATAAAAAATAATAATAATACATTTCCACGCAATGGAATGGTATTTGACTGCAGTAAGAAAAGAAGTATGATGCATACTACAGCATGGATGGAAATTAAGATTATTATGCTAAGGGCAAGGAGCCAGACACAAACGCCACACATTGTTCACTCCATGTACACAAAATGTCCAAAATAGACACATCCATAAGAGACAGACGCAGACTGGTGATTGCCAATGGCTGTGGAGAGGGAGAATGGGAAGTGAGTGCTAACAGGTGCTGCTTTCATGTGATGAGAATGTTCTGGAGTTAGATAGCGGTGATGGTTGCACAACACTGTGAATATACTAGATACCACTGAATTATATACTGTAAAATGAGGGGTTTGTGGTATATGACACATCTCAACTGTATCTCAAAAACAATAATGATGGGGCGGCACCTGTGGCTCAAAGGAGTACAGCACCAGCCCCATATGCTGGAGGTGGTGGGTTCAAACCCAGCCCCCGCCAAAAACTGCAAAGAAAAAAAAAATAATAATCATGTTTTTAAAGGCCCAGGAGAATTGCTAAGTAACCAGGCCCTCATATCTGACCGTGCCACCCCACTCCCACTCTCTTTGGTCGTCACCCTCTCCACCTAGGCACTCTCCCAAGCAACCTTTGTATTCCTGTTTAGGACACTGTTTCCTCTGCCCCACACCCTTCCACTCCATCTGAGGTGAGCTCAGTGAAGCTCTAAATCTGCTCTCCTCAGCCCGTTCCACAGCTTGGATTCTGCTTTCAGAATCAGGCAGCCAATGCTGCTGGTGCCAGGGGGGGCTAAAATTCTGTCACATACAAGGAGCTGGTGTCCACCACTGGGGTACCAAGGATGACCATCAGCTAAGCAGGCATCCTTGCTCAGGAACTCACCTGTGGGATGAAGCCGCAGCAGGTCACCGTGTGGAAGCCGAATTTGTTCACATACTGGGGCTCAGCACCCTCAGCCCCCTGGCCTGTTGACAGAGAACCTTGGCCTGAAAGAGCTGCTTGTCTCTCTCTTAAACATCAGACCTCAGCACAGCACTAGTGCTGGGCTGCACGTACCACAAAATGAGTGGTCTGAGGATTTACTATATATGGTAATGGTTAGTAAGCATATAGGTTTTTAAGCACATTGCCTTAAGCACAATGGACAGCTGGACTGGGTATAAAAGGGGTCATGAGCAAATTATACTAGTTTATCAGCTCCATCAAAATTCTTGTTTAATAATCTCATTTTCAGGCTCGGCGCCTGTGGCTCAACGGGCTAAGGCGCCAGCCACGTACACCTGAGCTGGCGGGTTCGAATCCAGCCCCAGGGCCCGCCAAACAACAATGACAGCTGCAACCAAAAAAAGAAAAAAATGGCCGGGCATTGTGGCGGGTGCCTGTAGTCCCAGCTACTTGGGAGGCGGAGGCAAGAGACTTGCTTGAGCCCAGGAATTGGAGGTTGCTGTGAGCTGTGATACCACGGCACTCTACCCAGGGTGACAGCTTGAGGCTCTGTCTCAAAAAAAAAAAAAAAATAATAATAATCTCATTTTCATAATGAAGGATAAAGGGAGATAGTTTGCAACTCAACCTGGTATTGAAATATCACCAAGAAGCACCATGAGCACCATTGTAGGGAGGCGATGCAACTGGGTCAAGGGTACACAAAAGCCACCTTACCCACTGTGTTCTCCTTCTCCTTCAACTTCTCCCTGAGCCTCTGGTTATAAAGGTGCAAATCTGCCATCTGGTCTCCAAGTTTTGATGCCTGACTGAGGAGAGAAGAAATGCAGCTGATTAAATAACAAATAAATAATGACATCACCCAGTATATTCTATTTTGAGAAATTTTTTTTTGAGACAGAGCCTCAAGCTGTCACCCTGGATGGAGTGCTGTGGCATTACAGCTCACAGCAACCTTCAATTCCTGAGCTCAAGAGAGTCTCTTGCCTCCGCCTGCCACAACACCTGGCCGTTTTTTGGTTGCAGCTGTCATTGTTGTTTGGCAGCGGGGCTGGATTCGAACTTGCCAGCTCAGGTGTATGTGGCTGGTGCCTTAGCCCATTGAGCCACAGGCACCAAGCCATGAGAAAGGTTTTAAATTCCTTAAAATCTACTCTCTGGGCTCAGCGCCCATAGCTCAGTGTTTAGGGCACCAGCAACATACACCAGGGCTGGTGGGTTCAAACCTGGCCCAAGTCTGCTAAACAACAATGACAACTGCAACAACAACAAAAAAAACAGGTCATTGTGACAGGCGCCTGTAGTCCCAGCTACTTAGAAGGCTCAGGCAAGAGAATGGCTTAAGCCCAAGAGTGTGAGGTTGCTGTGAGCTGTATTGCCATGGCACTCTACTGAGGGTGACATAGTGAGACTCTGTCTCAAAAAAAAAAAAAAAGCTATTCTCTGTTCTTTCAAAAATTAAAAGTGTGCACCAGGCAATGACCCTTTCCAATAAACAAAATTGTGTAAAATTAACAGGAGCGATTAGGCAGGTGAGCTTCAGCAGAATTTTAGGTATGGGGAATTAAGAGGCTAATGCTTCAGGGCAGGGCACAGTGGTTCATGCCTGTCATCCCAGTGCTCTGGGAGGCCAAGGCAGGTGGATTACCTGAGCCCACATGTTGGAGACCAGTCTGAACCAGAGCGAGACTTCACCTCTTAAAACAAACCAGCATTGTGGCAGGCACCTGTAATCCCAGCTACTCAGGAGGTTGAGGCAAGAGAATTCCTCGAGCCCAAGAGTTTTAGGTTGCTGTGTGCTGTGACACCAAAGTATTCTACCGAGGCAACACACTGAGACTTTTCTCAAAAAAAAAAAAAAAAAAAAAAGAGGTCAATGCTCAAAAAGTAATACTAAATGAAAATTCAGCTCCTGATTTTTAGAAAAACTAATGTAAATCACATATATAAAAGAATGAAAATCTTACACCAAAATGTTAATAGCAGCCATTCTTTGATAGTGAGTGGCTTCATGTCTTTACATGAATTTGTATTTTCCACATTTTACACAATGACTATGTATGACTAATAATTAGAAAAAAATGTAAAAGGCTCGGTGCCTGTGGCTCAACAGGCTAAGGCGCCAGCCACGTACACCTGAGCTGGCGGGTTCGAATCCAGCCCAGTGCTGCCAAACAACAACGGCTGCAACCAAAAAATGACCGGGCATTGTGGCAGGCGCCTATAGTCCCAGCTACTTGGGAGGCAGAGGCAAGAGACTCGTTTGAGCCCAGGAATTGGAGGTTGCTGTGAGCTGTGATACCACGGCATTATATCCAGGGTGACAGCTTAAGGCTCTGTCTTAAAAAAAAAAATTAATATATCAGCCTCATTCTGCCCAAATGGACCTGACATTAACCTTTTGACTGCGAACAACACCGATAGGCATTCAAACAAGATGTTTGTTAGGTACAAACAATGCCTGTTTACTTTGCAAACAAAGACTTGACTACACATTACTGTTATGCTACCTGACTTGAGGCTGTAAGCATCATACACTTAGTACTCAATATTTTTCATAGTTGTGCCTGAAATAACTGAAACCAACCAGGGTGAACTGATCAGTAAGCAACCACAGAACATCCAGTAGCGCTGTGTAGCATAATGGGTGCGGCCCTTGCTGCTCACCTCACTTGGCACATTTCATTTCTTAGTGCTCCGCAATCAGAGGGTTAAAGCGCCACAATGCAATGGCTCCCAACCTTTTTGGCACAAGGGACCAGTTTCATGGAACACAATATTCTTCTGTGGGGCAGGGAGGTTCTGATATGAGTCTGTAAGCAACTGATTTAATATGGTCTCTGTGCAATCGAACCTCTCTGCTAAAGATAATGTGTATTTGCAGCCACTTCCCAGCACTGGCATCACTGCCTAAGCTCCATCACAGATCATTAGGCATTAGATTCTCATAAGCAGCCGAAACCTAGACCCCTCAAATACACAGTTTACAGTAGGGTCCCTGCTCTTATAACAATCTAATGGTACAGCTGATCTCACTGGAGGTAGAGCTCAGGTGGTGATAACAGTGATGCGATAAGTTCAAATACACTTATGTTATGCAGCCTCAATACAGTCATACTAACCTGAAAAAACCTAGTCCTATATCATAAAGCAGTAATTTTATTTATTTATTTATTTATTTATTTATTTTTTTGGTAGAGACAGAGTCTCACTCTATAGCCCTCGGTAGAGTGCTGTGGAGTCATAGCTCACAGCAACCTCCAGTTCTTGGGCTTAGGCGATTCTCTTGCCTCAGCCTCCCAAGTAGCTGGGACCACAGGTGCCCCCCACAGCACCCGGCTAATTTTTGATGCAGTTCAGCTGGGGCCGGGTTTGAACCCGCCACCCTCGGTATATGGGGCTGGCGCCCTACTCGCTGAGCCACAGGTGCCGCCCCATAAAGCAGTAATTTTTTATCTCCATTAACAATGGCAGGGTGGGGGGCAGCTCGGCCCGGGCCAAACTACGACAAAAAAATAGCCGGGCGTTGTAGTGGGCGCCTCTAGTCCCAGGAGGCTCAGGAGGCTGAAGCAAGAGAATTGCCTAAGCCCAGGAGCTAGAGATTGCTGTGAGGTATGTGACGCCACAGCACTCTACCGAGGACGATAAAGTGAAACTCTATCTCTACAAAAAATAAAAAATAAAAACAAGCCAGGTGCAGAGGCTTGCGCCTGTAATCCTAGCACTTTGGGAGGCCGAGGAGGGTGGATGGCTTGAGCTCACAGGCTGGAGACAAGCCTGAGCCAGAGAGAGACCCCACCTCTAAAAATTAGCCAGGTGTTGTGGCCAGCACCTGTGGTCCCGGGTACTTGGGATACTGATAAGAAAATCGCTTAAGCCCAAGAGTTTGAGGTGAACTAAGACCCTGTGGCACTCTACAGAGGGTGATACAGTGAGACTCTGTCTCAATTAAAAAAAAAAAAAATGGCAGGGTAGAATTCTTGGCCCTGTCTCTGGCCCCTGGGAAGAGTTATGTGGGCAGCTCAGCAAGAGGCCACTTCCTTTCTATCCCTCTCTCTGCCTCAGTCTTCCTCTGTGTACGTATACACACACACACGGGTCACTACGAAAGTTTTGAGACAGGCCGTGTTACAGTTCATTATTTCACTTCCAGGAAACACTCTTGACAGCTTCCTGCTTAAGTTTCAACTTGCTGGCTTATCTGTGTTGCTAGGAGGGCTTCATTGTTTCTGGGTGGATTTCACATTTCTTGATTTGGGAGTATTTCAAAACTCTCCTAATGACCCATGTATGTGTGTGTCCCTGTGTGTTTGCAGGTGTGCCCTGTGTACGTGTGTGTCTCCACACACACTCACCTGCTCAAGCTCTTCATCTTCAAATGTTCCATCACAAAGGCGGCCCCGCCGCCCGGTAGGTCAATCACCTTCAGGGGCCGGGGTGCCCGCACCAGACCGGTGCTGCGCAGGGCCTCCAGGCTGGCCGCCTCCCCCTCAAACATCTGCCGGGCCTGCGTGGGGAACATGGCTGTGAGCTCGAAGTTCCCCAGCTCGGGCCCCAGCAGGACTTGGAGACAGACAGAAACCACCTTGTGGGACCCACGAAGACCTCGAGCCACTGACACCAGCTGGGAGGCAGGCATCCAGCCAGTGGGGTGCAGATGGCCTCTCCCGACACAAAGCTGCAAGGATGAGGCTGAGCCTGGGGCCCGAGCTCCGCTGCCCTTAGGGAGGAAGCACCTGCCTTGGGGCCCAGGAGGCAGCGGGTGGGCTGGCTCTCCCACCTTTCCGGCCCTCTCTGCCAGGGCACCGGCAGCGTTTGGGGACCAGAGAGCTGGGAAGGAGCCCCACACTTAGAGCCCCCAGGGTCACCCAGGCGCCCTCTTGTTTCTAAAACATTATCACACGTATCCCAACTTTAAATAAGGTGGACTCCCACCCTCATACAGCAAGCTTCCGAGCCAGCACTGGTTTATTAGGGTGAGTTGGGAGCCTCTGCCTACAACAACGCGCGCGGCGGTGGGCACCTCTGCTCCGAAGCACCTGCCGCCGCGCACGCGCTTCAGCTCAAAGCGCCTCCGGCGGGCATCAAACCCCCTAACGTGCAAAGTGGAAAACACCCGGCCTCCCTGGCCCAGAGCCCTGCTGTGCCGGGAGGGTTGGGGTGGGGGAGGTGAAGCCTCCGCCCGGGCGGCCTCCAGAGCCGGCACGAAGCGTGAGCTGCGCAGGTACCCAAAACTCCGAGGGGCCTCGGGCCTCCTTCCCAAGGCCGAAGAGGACCCCGCCTCACCTACCCCTGAGCTGATGGTTAGAAAAAAACAACCCGAAAGCCGGTGCACGGACGGAAAGCGGTGGTGCAGCAGAGACAAAACAGAAGGCTCGAGCCGAGCTGACCCCGCAGGCGACAGAGCCGGCGGTCGGGGACTCAGGGCCAGCGCGGGGACCCCCCACAGCCTCTGCCCGCCCGGGCCGCACCTGCGTCCTGTGGTTGACCTTGACAAACACCCGACCTGCGTCGGTGTCGTAGGCCCGGCCTTCGCTGATGCAGCCACCGCCGGGGCTACCAAAGGCCCGCAGGGTCGTGGTGCGCAGCTCCGCACGCAGCAGCTGCTCCATGGGGACTCCAGGGTGTTGGGAGCGTCCTGCGCTCGCCCCCGCCCCCTAGCCACAGCGCACCTCCTCGCCCGAGCTCCCACCCCGTGCGTTCCCCCGCGTTTCGCCAGCTAACACTTCTCCCCGCCCCACCCACAACTCCCCGCGTCCCCCCGCCCCACTCCGCGCTCCCGGCTTCGACTAGTCGCTCCCCAAACCCCTGCGATCCGTGCGGGGCCTGGAGGAAGCGGGCGAACTCCCACCCCGCAGGACCCAGGCGGGCCAGGCTCGTCGTTGCGCCTCGCCCTGGCCGGGCCCGGGGACCAGGTGACCTAAGAGATAGCAGCTGCTGCCAGCAGGAGTGGGGTCCGCGATTAGAGACACACACGCCCACGTGCGCGCAGGGGCGGTGCACACAGGGCCCAGGCTGCCTGTACCGCGCCCCTCCACTCTCCTCACTGACCCCTGAGGACACTGCCCAGCGCTGCCGCTGTTTATTTAGCCCAAAGTGAGTTTTCTTTACCAAGTAAGAGCCTAGGAAGAGAGATTTGGGGATAATAATGCCATTTATTAGAGTTTTTGTTTGTTTGTTTGTTTGTTTCTTGTGAAGACAGAGTCTCACTCTATCGCCCTCGGCGGTCGGGGACTCAGGGCCAGCGCAGGGCCCCCCCACAGCCTCTGCCCGCCCGGGGCCGCACCTGCATCACAGCTCACAGCAACCTCCAACTCTTGGGCTCAAGCGAGTCTCTTGCCTCCACCTCCCGAGTAGCTGGGACTACAGGCGCCCGCCACAACCCCTAGCTATTTTTTTCTTTTTTTCTTTTTTTTTTTTTTTTTGAGACAGAGCCTCAAGCTGTCACCCTGGGTAGAGTGTTGTGGCATCACAGCTCACGGCAGCCTCCAATTCCTGGGCTCAAGCGAGTCTCTTGCCTCCGCCTCCCAAGTAGCTGGGACTACAGGCGCCCACCACAACGCCTGGCCACTTTTTGGTTGCAGCCATCATTGTTGTTTGGTGGGCTCAGGCTGGATTCGAACCCACCAGCTCAGGTGTACTTGGCTGGCGCCTTAGCCCGTTGAGCCACAGGCGCTGAGCCTGCCCGGCTATTTTTTGATGCAGTTTGGCCGGGGCCGGGTTTGAACTTGCCACCCTTGGCATATGGGGCTGGCACCCTACTCACTGAGCCACAGGCACCGCCCATATTGGAGTTTTTACTATGCTAGGGCATAAGTGAAAAGTCAGTGAGCCTGGCCACCATCCTGTGAAAGGGCCTGGTCCTAGCTCCCCCCCCTTCCGGATAAGGAAACTGAGGCACAAAATGATTAACTTGCCCTGAGTCCCAGTGCTGGAAAGTGGCAGGGGGCCTAAAAGTGTGTGTGACTTCAGAACCCCTAAGTCTCCAAAAGCAGCCACTGGCAACAGAGCCACTGCCCACCCAGAATGCCCACCCCACACCAAGCTGCTGCCCATGCTTTGCCTCTGGCTGTCCTGCTGCCAGCCCTGCAACTCTTTTCCTCCATAAGATGCCCCCTTAGGTTGGAGAAGCCTAAGTGGTGAGCAGCCTCTGAAAAGATGCAGCCAAAGGTACTTTGGCCAGAGAACATCTGTGAACTTTAACCAAGCTGGTTTTCTGGAAGGGCCAAAGGCTCTGGGAACTGGCTGCTCCATGGCCTACTGGACGGCCCTAACCCTGAGATGACTGGAGCCAGGGCTCAGTGTCACTGTCAGGCAGGTCACGAACCCTGTGGCCTCAAGGTGTGGCCTGAGCATCCCTGACAAGGGGAAGCTGGGGCTTCCAGGGGAACTGGTAGAAGAAACAGCCCTTTCTGACCTGGCTTCAGAAGCCATGAGCATCACTTCCACCTTCTCGGTTTGGTTCCTGGAGGCCAGTGGAGGGCAGGGTGTTGGCCCCACCTCTGTACAGACTGAGGCAGAGCAGTACCGAGCAGCAGGGGCGGGGCGCCCACCATCCCCAGCTCACCCTCAGCTGGAAGCCCATCCTGCCACTGCATCTGTTCTCTTTCTGGAGGCTTTTCAGGTCTTTTCTGTGTCACCAAGGTTTGAAAATTCCCCAGGGAGGTATTTAGGGTGAGTCTACTGTCATCCTCTGGATAAGCCTGGTGGATCATTTTAGGATGGAAACCTGGTCCTGGCACACTAGCTGGGGTTCTTTATAATTTCCTCTCCCAGCTTTCTGCTCTGTCTTTTGGGATCCAACTCTTTGGACAAAAGAGGGTTTTCTCTGCTGTCTTCCTGCAGCCGCTTATAACTTTCTTCCTCCAGTTCAATAATCTGTACACATCAAAGTCCACACAGAGAACACCCAGGTGCCCAGGTCACTCAGGAGAACAGGTGCATGAAGAAAGGGGTATGCAGGTGCCAGGGGAGGCCTTTGTTTTTTTGTTTGTTTGTTTGTTTGTGGAGACAGAGTCTCACTCTATCATACTCAGTGGAATGCTGTGGAATCACAACTCACAGCAACCTCCAGCTCTTGGGCTTAAGTGATTCTCTTGCCTCAGCCTCCCAAGTAGCTGGGACTACAGGTGCCCGCCACAGCGCCCAGCTAATTTTTGATGCAGTTCGGCCGGGGCCGGGTTTGAACTCGCAGCCCTCGGTATATGGGGTCGGCGCCCTACTCGCTGAGCCACAGGCACCGCCCTAGGGGAGGCCTTTATGCTGGGAGCTGGGAGCAATAAAGGCCATTGTTGGGGGCAAGACAGTTTCTTAAAAGATTAGTAAGTTAAGAGACTATGGCTCAAGGAATAGAGCACTGACCCCATGTACTGGAGGTGGCGGGTTCAAATAGCCAAAAACTGCAAAAAAAAAAAAAAGTAGGGTGAATTTTATGGAGTGTAAGTGACAATACTGTTTTAAATATCTGTATTGACTGGGTGTGATGGCTCACACCTATAATCCTAGCAGTTTGGGAGGCTGACGCAGGCAGATCGTGTGAGCTCATAGGTTTGAGACCAGCCTCAGTCAGAGTGAGGCCTCACCTCTAAAATAGCCAGGCATTATGGCAGGCGCCTGTAGTCCCAGCTACTTGGGAGGCTGAGGCAAGAGAATTACTTGAGCCCAAGAGTTAGAGGTTGCTGTGAGCTATGACACTACGGCACTCAACCCTAGGGTAACATAGTGAGATTCTGTCTCAAAAATAATAATAGTAATCTGGGGGAGGCACCTGTGGCTCATCAAGTAGGTCACTGGCCCCATAAGCCGAAGGTGGTGGGTTCAAACCCAGCCTTGGCCGAACTGCAAAAACAGAAAAATAGCCGGGCGTTGTGGTGGGCACCTATAGTCCCAGCTACTCAGGAGGCTGAGGCAAGAGAATGGCCTAAGCCCTTCAACCTAAGTTGAAGGTTGCTGTGAGCTGCGTGACACCATGGCACTCCATCGAGGGCAATAAAGTGAGACTCTGTCTCTATGAAAAATATTAATAATAATAATAATGATTTGGGCTTGGTGCCTGTTGCTCAGTGGTTAGGGCGCTGGCCACATAGACTGAGGCTGGCAGGTTCATACCCAGCCCAGGCCAGCTAAACAACAATGACAATTACAACAACAACAACAACAAAATAGCCAGGTGTTGTGGCAGGTATCTGTAGTCCTAGCTACTTGGAAGGCTGAGACAAGAGAATCACTTAAGCCCAAGAGTTTGAGGTTGCTGTGTGCTGTGCCACCACAGCACACTACTGAGGGCGACATAGTGAGATTCTGTCTCAAAAAAAAAAAAAAACTGTACCTTGGAGATTTGGGGTTCAGCATAAAGGCAAACTGGAGGGGGGAATCCAGGAGGCAAGGAGAGGGCTGGAGGTTTCCATGTGAGCAGGCCTGGGGGCCTTGAGAGGGGCGAGGTCAGGGTGTTAAGGGACAGGGACAGTGTGACTGTTCAGCCCACATAGTCCACTGACAGCCATGTCCAGTTCCTGCAGCTTCTCCTTCACACCCAACTTCCACCAGTCCACTCCTATTGGCCTGGGGTGCCCTGTCCCACTCTGTTAACAAGCTGGCTTACCTGGCTTTGGCCAAAGGGGAGCCCGAGAGGGAAAGGGAGGAAGGGAGGAAAGTGAGATCGGGGCTTTGTCCTTTGTGAAGGCCACACCTTGGGGCTGAGTGGGCACTGCCTAGCTATTCCCCACAATCCGTCCAGCTATTTCCCAAGCCCTCCTTGAATGGCTCCAACTCAAAGGTGCCTGGTCAGTCACTGCCCAGGTCCTGTGCTAAGACATCCAAGCAGCCCTACAAAATGGGGGATGGCAACAGGCTAGAAGGATAGATTCTTCTATTAAAGAAGGTAGAGGCTCGGCGCCTGTGGCTCAGCGGGCTAAGGCGCCAGCCATGTACACCTGAGCTGGCGGGTTCGAATCCAGCCCGGGCCCGCCAAACAACAATGATGGCTGCAACCAAAAAAAAAAAAAAAAACGGCCGGGTGTTATGGCGGGCGTCTGTAGTCCCAGCTACTTGGGAGGCAGAGGCAGGAGACTCGCTTGAGCCAAGGTTGCTGTGAGCTGTGATGCCATAGCACTCTGTCCAGGGTGACAGCTTGAGGCTCTGTCTCAAAAAAAAAAAAAAAGAAGGTAGAAAAGCATGCGTTAGGGCATTTTCATTACAAGGATGCAAAATAAAACATTTTGTAGATGCCAGATATAGATCTGAGAAAATGAAGGTGCTGGGTGGGAGCTCAGGGCAGCTGCCCCCTTCCTTGGACATCTAGCCTAAGGCTTCCCAGGGATGCTCACAGCTGCCCTGAAAGGAATGAACCTCTTTCAAGTCTTTGCCTTACCAAGGAGCCCCGGAGCTGTGTCCAGAGCTCAAGCTCTTGTTTGAGATGTGAAGGAGCCACCTACTGAGGCTAGAGTAATGCACGGTCCCAGTGCACTGTGCCACCTACTCCAGCTTGGCCAGCCTCAAGACTGGCCACAGAAAGTTGGAAAGCTCATCCCTGACAGAAAGTTGGGAAGCTCATCCCTCACAGCTCATCCCATGTGGGCTACATGGACAGAATAGTCCACAAAGGTTACTGAGCAGACCTGGAGCCTGAGGGCCTGAAGCTTGTTTCATTGTGGCAATTTTTTTTTTTTTTTTTTGAGACAGAGTCTTAAGTTGTCAACCTGGGTAGAGGCTATAGTATCACAGCTCACAGCAACCTCCAACTCCTGGGCTCAAGCAATTCTCCTGCCTCCACCTCCCAAGTAGCTGGGACTACAGGTGCCTGCCACAATACCTGACTATTTTTTGTTTGATTTTTTTTTTTTTTTTGTAGAGACAGTCTCACTTTATCGCCTTCGGTAAATATCGCCTTCGGTGTTGTGGCGTCACACAGCTCACAGCAACCTTCCAACTACTGGGCTTAGGCGATTATCTTGCCTCAGCCTTCTGAGTAGCTGGAACTACAGGCACCTGCCACAACGCCTGGCTATTTTGGCTGGGGCCGGATTTGAACCTGCCACCCTCAGTATATGGGCCGGGAGCCCTACTCATTAAGCCATAAGCACCGCCCTTTTGTTTTGTTTTGTTTTTGTTTTTTTCCAGTTTTTGACCGGGGCCAAGTTTGAACCTGCCACCTCCAGTATGTGGGGCTGGCGCCCTACTCCTTGAGCCACAGGCACCACTCCAATGTGGCAACTTTTTTTTTTTTTTGCAGTTTTGGCCAGGGCTGGGCTTAAAGCCGCCACCCCCGGTATGTGGGGCTGGTGCCCCACTCCTTTAGCCACAGGTGCCACCCCATTGTGGCAACTTTTATGAAAAAATACACACATAGGCGTGGTGGCTCATGACTGTAATCCCAGCACTCTGGAAGGCTGAGGTGGAAGGATAACTTACTTGAGGTCAGGAATTTGAGACCAACCAGAGCAAGAGTAAGACCCTGTTCTTCTAAAAATAGAAAAACTAGCTGGCTATTGTGGTAAGCGTTTGTAGTCCCAGCTACTCGGGAAGCTAAGGCAGGAGGATCACTTGAGCCCAGTATTTTGAGGTTGCTATGAGATATGACACCATGGCACTCTACCAGGGTGACAGAGTGAGACACTGTCTCAAAAAACAACAAAAAATATATATATATCACACACATAAAACATGTGTGATAATGGACACAAAGTTAGATACAAAATAGGTATTTTTTTTTTTTTTTTGAGACAGAGCCTCAAGCTGTCACCCCGGATAGAGTGCCGTAACATCACAGCTCACAGCAAACTCCAACTCCTGGGCTTAGGCGATTCTCCTGCCTCAGCCTCCCGAGTAGCTGGGACTACAAGTTCCCGCCACAACGCCCGGCCATTTTTTGGTTGCAGCCGTCATTGTTGTTTGGCGGACCCGGGCTGGATTCGAACCCGCCAGCTCAGGTGTACGTGGCTGGTGCCTTAGCCCG
>CAUYON010075791.1:0-30456 GCA_963573935.1 Arctocebus calabarensis
TATGTCTCATGTACTTCTCATTTGAGTAAGCCACTAATGGGTTAAACTGGCTTTTGCCTTCACAGAAAAAGCAATAGATTTGGGCAACCCTGAGGCAAACACAAAGACTGTTTTCTGGTCATCCGGGAACAGATACTTTGAGGTTTTTGCAGCCATTGTGTCCTAGGTTCTTGCCTGGAGGCTTGGTCCAGAGGTTGACAAAATGTCTTCACATTTTGTCAAATGCCTAAAGATCTTAGCACTATGAAGAAACAAAGTCAAAGACCCATTTAAGGTTAACTTGTTAAGTACGTGAGGAAATAGTTCTCCTACAGCTCTGTCTCTCTCTTATTTTTATGTAGATTTTTTTAGGACCTAAAAGTAGAAGAGTATTGTGCTGTTTTCCTGGACAGGATATCTGCTACTTAAGTTTAAAGTCAAATAATGAAGATTGTAAATCACAGATTTAAGTGCGCACATGACTGCAAAAGTATATAAGGTAGTGAGAAATAAAGTTAATGGGCTATTTGCCACAAAAGAGCTTGTAACCTGCTGCTTGTGCTCTTAACATTGCATTGCGGATCTACACCTGAGGCAAAGCTATAGCCCCTCCCGTCTCCGGTCACGCAACATTTGGGCAACTCACTTAACCTCCCTGGGTCTCAAATTTCTTATCTGTGAAAGAGGAATAATAATGATGCTCACCTTAAGATTAAACGAGCTAATATATGCAAAACCTTAACAAACTACATAAATAATATATACTACATATTCAATAAATATAAGCTATTGTTATTATATACTACACATTTCTTTTTTCATTTAATGTTATTTAGTGTACACATTTCCAAATAAACTTAGCTGGGATGCCAAAAGTAATTCTTTGTTCTTTATAAAATATGATTTTATTTCATTACAAGACTCTAGACTTTTTTTTTAATAAAGAAAATTACCTTTATTTATGTATTTATTTATTTATTTTTTGAGACAGAGTCTCAATAGGTCACTCTGGGTAGAGTGCTGTGGTATCACAGCTCACAGCAACCTCCAACTCTTGGGCTTAAGGGATTCTCTTGCCTCACCCTCTCAAGTAGCTGGGACTACAGGCGCCTGACAAATGCCCAACTATTTTTTTTTGGCTGTAGTTGTCATTGTTGTTTGGCAGGACTGGGCTGAATTCGAACCCACCAGCTCCAGTGTATGTGGCTAGCACCCTAGCCGCTGAGCTGCAGGCACCGAGCCAAGACTCTAGACTTTAAAAAATACATAAAATTGTATGTTGGTGCTCTTCCTCTTATGATGAGTTGGAAAAGTTATAACCTTTAGTTAATATCTGACATTCAAGATATTCATAGATTACTTAAATATTCCTTTGCTAAATACAGAAAAAATAATTCATGGTATTAATTAATTAGAAACACTCTGTAAGTCCAGTATTAATGGAACGATTAAGTTCTCTGTGATGAAGTTCCTGGATGGAATAAAGTGCAACCACTAAAAATGCTATCTATGGGGTGGCGCCTCTGGCTCAGTGAGTAGGGCGCTGGCCCCATATACCGAGGGTGGCAGGTTCAAACCTGACCCCGGCCAAACTGCAACAAAAACTAGCCAGGTGTTGTGGGGGGCACCTGTAGTCCCAGCTACTCAGGAGGCTGAGGCAAGAGAATTGCCTAATCCCAGGAGTTGGAGGTTGCTGTGAGCTGTGACACCATGACACTCTACCAAGGGCGACAAAGTGAGACTTTGTCTCTTAAAAAAAAAAAATGCTCTCTATGAAGATAGTGTAACGATATAAAAACACTCTTGATAATAATGTAGAGTGAAGGCTCAGTGCCTGTGGCTCAACAGGCTAAGGCGCCAGCCACGTACACGGGAGCTGGCGGGTTCGAATCCAGCCTGGGCCTGCCAAACAACAATGACAGCTGCAACCAAAAAATGGCCGGGCATTGTGGCGGGTGCCTGTAGTCCCAGCTCTTGGGAGGCAGAGGCAAGAGACTCGCTTGAGCCCAGGAGTTGGAGGTTGCTGTGAGCTGTTATGTGATAGCACTCCATCCAGGGTGACAGCTTGAGGCTCTGCCTCAAAAAAACAAAAACAAAACAAAACAAAACAAAAAATAATGTAGAGTGAAACAATCAGGATGTGGAAATGTGTTAAAACTATATAAAAGTTATATATTATCCAGTGCTTGTCCACCTGATTTCAGTAGGATAATTTTTTCCATCTCTGATATGTTTTATAATGGGCTTATTGTTGCTTTTTTCATTCAAAATGAATTTTTTTTAATTGGCTAAAATAAAATGCTTACAAAGAAATACATTTCTATCGGTTAGTCATCATCTGGAGGACTGCAGCCCACTCATATGGGGTCCCACTCCCCAGATGTGTTTGGAAGGTCCCACCTCCTTTGGACCCGATTGGGCCCTGACTGAATGGCTGCGGGCAGCGTTCTTCCTGTGCACTGGGGAATGTTTCTGTTTTAGTTCTTCCTTTACCTTTGCTTCCCTGAAACTAACCTTGTAGACTCAAGGAAAAACTGGACCTGGAAAACAAAATTTACTTTTACAAGTGTTTTCACAGTTCCATGTTGAATTTAATAATAAGCTACAATCAAATAGCAACGCCCTGCTGTTACGTGGTTTTGCACACGTTAAGATTTGAGGTCACTTTAAGAAAGTTTGTCTTCCTTTAATTCTCTACCTTCCCTGGTAAGTGTGGTAATAAGTCAACTGTAAATAAGGAAACTGGTGAGACCTGATTACAAATCAGGACCACGTAGTCTTTGCATTTCCAGTCTGCTGCTCCTTTCAATGAACCTTATTATCCACTATGTTCAGAATATTTTGTAGGCTTTACAGCAATCTATTTAATGATTTGTTCAGAGGAAGTATCCTCAGTGCAGTTAATGCTTGCCTTTCCTTTTCTTTCTCTTTTTTACTAGGCAGGAAATGTTTCGTGTGCCCTCAACCTCTCCCGAGAGTTTCTTCTCTACAGTACGTAATGATAAAAGATAATCTGGCCACAGGTCTGATTTATGGAGAACTCCCTTCTGCTCCTGGCCTTTTATCCCTGCAAGGAAAACACAGCTATCTGTGGTTATTTAATTTCATAATCTAAGACACATTTCAAATTTTAGATGAAATCTTACATTCATGCAGATCAATGCATCAGGGTTTTTGTTTGTTTTTTTAATTGGGGGAAAATTTTTAAGTTAGTTGGGAAATGCTGAGAAGATACCAGCCTGTCCCTTCCCTCCTGTACTCCCAGCCAGTTATATATTAGAATTGCTTCGATGGGAACAAGTCCAGGATTGAGAGCCAATTTCTTCAAGACATCTTAAAGACCCAGGTTTTAGAGGAAGACCCAGGAATGAATGAAATTAGTGTGCCCTATGTGTGCAGGAAGGAGAGTAGCTCAGCGGGATCTTTCACTTCAGCTGCCCACAGAGTGTTATCAACTCTTTCCTTTAAACCAGAGCTCACTTTGCTATGCAGCCATCCTGCCCACATGGCTTAGAGACCAGTTGCACCCCATTCAGGGGCTGCCTTGCTGACAACACCAAGGTAAACAGGTAGGAGACGCTTCCTAGCTTAACTGTTTGGATATTTTTGTTTAGAAAAATTTTGTACACATTCCCCAACAATAAAAAAAAAAAATTGTATACATTTATATGTGTGATTAAAATTTTAGTGGTAGATGGCTTCCTAGGCTTTCCTTTACTAAAATATTTAGATTCTAAAATAAGATACAAAATCACTATTTTGTTCTAATAGAAAGTTTTTCATATAGAATTTAACAATTGCATTTATTCATCAATTTGGAATGAATCCATTTAGTAATGTTATTCCTTTCTGATCATTTAACCAACAGTAGGATAAGGAAGTAGTTGTGTGGACTGTAAACACATGGGTAATTAGTGGTACAAACAAAATTATAACCCAACCTTCCTTTTATTTCGGTGTGCTGGATCTTTTAAAATCTCTATCTCTCCCAGAGAACCTAAATTGTGTGTATAAACAGAACACAGCAAATTGAGATTCCCAGTTTCATGTCTAGCTTTGCAATATTTTCATTGCTCTTTGGTCTTATTATTTCCATTCTCCCAAACTTCATTTCTCCTCTTGTTAAAAAAGAATGTTAATTTCTGCTCCCTCCTTTCCTCCTTTACCGGAGCAGTGGTTGTGGTTAGAAGCACGTTGGGCTCCTCAGAGAAAGACAGTTCAGCACCACTTTCTGAGATGCACTGAGAATTAAGCACAGAGGCCAGCAGGCCATGGGTAGTCACCAACCCAAGGGGCACCCTGTGGCCAAAGTGGGCACAAACAGGTGGGCATAAACAAGACACGAGATTCACTGGGTTTCCCCAGGGCCCTGTAGGAACCCAGGCTAGAAACAAAATCTGGAGTCCTTTCATCCCATTGTTCTGCTCTGAGTCTAGGCAAGTTACAAATTTTTAAGGATCCAGAAGAGCCAAGAATGAACGAGCTTCCAGTTTCCAGGGTCTCTCTGCAATAGGCTTTGGTTCTCTGGCTTCTCTTTTATTACACTTAATTATCATTTTTGTTGTAAGTGGTAATTTAATGCCTCTTTCTCTGTTAGACTCTAAACTCTGGGAGGTCAGCCTCTAGCACAGTGTCTGGTGCATAGTAGATGTTCATCAAAGATTTATTGAATGGATGGGTAAAGGAATGACTGGATGAAAGAATGAAGCTCTTACTTCTCTATACATAAAACTGACCATCACTGTCCTAGATCAGCTGTCCTCATGATCCCTTGGCTGAAGAGTGTTAAGTATCATGTTCCTCCCCAAAGCCTTCTGCGCCTTCAGAAATGCCAGGCCCAAGTCGGTCTTTTTTGAACACCAGGTACCCTGTAGAGCGAGGGCCTTATGTCCTGTGCATTAACATGAGGAGTTATTTGGGGGTCCAGTTACCTGTTCTGCACAGCAGTGGAGGTGTAGGAAACCTGGGTAGCACGCCCTAGGACCAGTATTTGTTAATCTATATTATTCCCTGCTGTGATTTCTCTTAGGCCCAGATAATAAGAGGATGGCCAGGAATGTCTTGAAATATGAAAAGCTCTTGGCAGAGAGCCCCAACCAGGCAGTAGCCCAGACTGTCATGCAGAGGCCCAATGTACCTCACCTACAGACCAGAGACACCTACGAGGGGTTATGTCAGACTCTGGGTTCTCAGGTAGGATCTGTCAGGGAAAGGGAAAAGGGGGAAGCTTGGCTAGAGAGCAAGAAGCTAGCGCTGGGACCATGTGAGGGGAAAGGGCTGATGCATTAAAACAACAAAGCTCAGCTGGGCAGCATCAGAGTGACCACATTCTGTGTCTCCTGTATTCCAGTTGTTTTATGCCAGTAGTTCCCGTAAAGCAGCGGTTCTCAACCTGGGGGTCGAACAACCCTTTCCGAGGAGTCACCTAAATACAGCCTGCATACCAGATATTTACAATATGATTCATAACAGTAGCAAAATTACAGTTGTGAAGTAGCAATGAAAATAATTTTATGGCTGGAGGTCACCACAACGTGAGGAATTGTACTAAAGAGTCATAGCATTAGGAAGGTCGAGAACCACTGCCCTAAGGTTTCTGCTCCTAGATCCTTTTCCACTGACTCTAGTCTTTCCTTACAGCCCACTCACTACCAGATCCCCAGCCTCCACTGCTCCTATGAGACCAATTCCAGCCCCTACCTGCTGCTCCAGCCCATCCGGAAGGAGGTCATCCACTTGGAGCCCTTTGTTGCTCTCTACCATGACTTTGTCAGTGACTTGGAGGCTCAGAAAATTAGGGAGCTTGCAGAACCCTGGGTGAGTGTCCCCAAAGCCTACCAAGAACTTCTTTATGTGTCTTCATGTGCCTGGAGTTAAGGAGTGTGAGAACAGGCAACCTCAACAAACTGGACATTTCATTAGTCTGGCAGCTCAAAAGGCCAACCATTCCATAAAACTAATCCATGGTGGGAAAAAAATCACAATAGTGATTGTCTCTGTAAGGGAAGGATTAACTGGGAAGGAGGTACAAAGGAATTTTCTGGGGTGTTGAAAATGTGCTCTTAATATCTTGTTAAGGACATGGTGTACACAGCTGTGTGCATTTGTCAAAACTCAGCAGACGGTCCTCTTGAGACATGTGCATATCATTATGTGTAAATTTAACCTAAAAAAATACATAAAAGAAACTTTCAAAAATGTCAACTGTTCCTTATAATTAGTAGAAGAAAAAAGGAAGAAAGTGTGAGATGACAGGGTCACGGAGTGAAATTGTAAACCATATTTCAGAGTTAGAAAGAAAGTTGGAAAGTTCAACTTTGTGGTTTTGCTAAAGAGGAAACTGAGGCCCAGACTTGGGAAACTGGGCAGGGATTTGATTAAGGTCATGAATGTCACTAGAGCCACAACTGAAACTTAGAAGTACATTGATTGGCACTCTGATGTTAACTTAGGCTATGTTATGCTTAGTAACAAGCAGCCACAAATCTCAGAGATAGCAACAGCAAAGGTTTATTTTTATTTTTATTATTTTTGAGACAGAGCCTCAAGCTGTCACCCTGGGTAGAGTGCTGTGGCATCACAGTTCACAGCAACCTCCAACTCCTGGGCTCAAGCGATTCTCCTGCCTCTGCCTCCCAAGTAGCTGGGACTACAGGCGCCCGGCTATTTTTTGGTTGCAGCCATCATTGTTTGGCGGGCCGAGGCTGGATTTGAACGCGCCAGCTCAGATATATGTGACTGGCGCCTTAGCTGCTTGAGCCACAGGCGCTGAGCCAGCAAAGGTTTATTTTTTTCTCACATTACTTCTCTGTTTTAGGCTGGCTGCAGCTCTGCTCCATACTCTGGGCCCCAATCTGACAGCAGCCTCTTATGCGGGACATTGCCAGTCTCATGGGAGAAGAGAAAGGCAGAGATGGCAAACACAAGCTGGCTTGTTAGGCTTCTGTGTGGAAGTGTCAGCTGTTACTCCCACCCATGTTTTACTGGTCAAAGCAAAGCATGTAGCTACCACTGTGGTCAACAGGGAATCCATTCAGGGGTGTTCAACCTGCAGGCCACGGGCTGCATGCAGATTATTTGAGGCCTGTTGTGCTTATATGTGGTGTTGGATTTTGCAAAAGTTATACATGGAGGTTGTTTTTTGTTGTTGTTGTTCATCAGTTTTTCACAGTTTTTACTTCCAATGCACAGCAGGGAAAAAAAAGGTTGGATACGCCTGGTGGTTCTTCCATAGGGAAGCTATTGCAAATTCCTGAGCTAAGCTTGATGCCTGTGGGAAGTGGGTGTTTAACCTCCCCTTTGGAAGTGTGCTAAATATTTAGAAAAATTATGCAGTCTGCCTCACCTCTATAAATGTGTTGCCTGTTTAAAGATGGCACATTGATACTACCTCAGAATTATTTATGTCAAACCAGACATCACACCCTTAATACGTGCAGTTTAGTCAGGTAGCCATTAATCAGTCATCAACAGAGCTGAGCCCACTGTGTGCCAGGCTCTGCCCTGGGTGCTGGGCTTTACGCTGAGATGAGGTATTGGTCCTTTCCTTTTGGGAGCTTACTACATGAGGACAAGCAAATCTTTCTTTTTTTTTTTTTTCTTTTTTTTTTGAGACAGAGCCTCAAGCTGTTGCTCTGGGTAGAGTGCTGTAGCATCACAGCTCACAGCAACCTCCAACTACTGGGCTTAAGCGATTCTCTTGCCTCAGCCTCCCAAGCAGCTGGGACTACAGGTGCCCACCACAATACCCGGCTATTTTTTGGCTGTAGTTGTCATTATTGTCTGGCAGGCCCAGGCTGGATTTGAACCTGCCAGCTCTGGTGTATGTGGCTGGTGCCTTAGCCGCTTGAGCTACAGGGACCGAGCCCAAACAAATCTTTCTAACAAACTATATTTTATTTTCTTATTTATTTTTATTTTTTGGAGATAGAATCTTACTCCTTCCGCCTGGGTAGACTGCCATGGTGTCACAGCTCACAGCAACCTCAAACTCCTGAGCTTAAGCGATCCTTTTGCCTCAGCCTCCCGAGTAGCTGGGACTACATGTGCCTGCCACAGTGTCAGTTAGTTTTTCTAGTTTTAGTAGAGACAGTCTCACTCTTGCTCAGGCTGGTCTCAAACTCCTGAGCTCAGCCAATCCATAATAATTAAAAAGATAAATAGCCGGGTGTTGTGGCGGGCGCCTGTGGTCCCAGCTGCTCTGGAGGCTGAGGCAAGAGAATCGCCTAAGCCCAGGAGTTGGAGGTTGCCATGAGCTGTGTGACGCCACGGCACTCTACCGAGGGCGATAAAATGAGACTCTGTCTCTACAAAAAACAATAATAATAATTAAAAAGATAAGCAAAGATAAAACCAAGGCCCATTTTAGGATTACAGATGGGAGCCACTGCACCCAGCTTACAAATACTGTGATACATACTGTCCTGTGTGCAGCCAGTTGTGCTATGGTCACATAAAGAAGTGAGTCTTGGGTGGCGCCTGTGGCTCAGCGAGTAGGGCGCCAGCCCCATATACCGAGGGTGGAGGATTCAAGCCTGGCCTCGGCCGAACCGCAAAACAAAAAAATAGCCGGGCGTTGTGGCGGGCACCTGTAGTCCCAGATACTCGGGAGGCTGAGGCAAGAGAATCACCTAAGCCCAGGAGTTGGAGGTTGCTGTGAGCTATGTTATGCCACGGCACTCTACCGAGGGCGATAAAGTGAGACTCTGTCTCTACAAAAAAAAAAAAGGGAGTCTTCCTCTGTAGAAAAGGCAGTTCGGTGAAGAGCAAATGGGGAGGAGAGAAAGAATCAGGGAAGGCTTCCCTGTGGAGGTGACATTTGGCAGAGGGTATTCCAGGACACAAAGCAATATGTACAAGGGCCTGATACGTACATATGCAGTATATTCAGAGAGCAGGGGAGCTTGTCACTGAAGTGTGCAATAGCAGGAGAAAGCGATAGAGACCAGGGCAGACCGTGAGGCACCCTTAGCAGATGCTAGGAGTGTCGTAGTGGGCAGTTTGGACTTTATTGTGTAGGCAGTAGGAGAGCTGCTGGACAGTTTTCAACAGGAGAGTGGATGATCAGCTTTGTGTTTTAAAGGAAGACTCTGACGGCAGAGACATGGATCAGAGAGAAGAGCAGCAACTATCATTTCAGCTAAAGACCCCTCCAGGCAAGTCTAGAGTCTTTGTATAGGTTTTTGAGATGATTAAGCTTCACTGGTACATGGAACAGTGTGTTTTCAATAGTTCAGCCTCTCAGGGAGCTAGCAGTAGTAGCATTTGGCCAGCAGCTGCTTTTTCCTTAGAATAGGCATGTTGCCATGGTGACGGTTCAAGTGCCCCCTCTCACTCAACAGTCCGGCCACACACTCCTCTCTGCCCTTGACCTGTACATTCTAGTTTGTCTTGTGGACATCCTGGGAGGCTTCATGAGAATCGGCCAGATGCCCCTCTCTATGTTTGCATAGCACTCTGTACTTCCCATGATGGCCCCGTGAGATGACTCAGGGGCAGGGACGTTGTCTGGCTTAACATATTATTTGTCCAATTCCTAGTACAGTGCTAGGCACAGAGAACAAACACAAATGACTTGTGTGTGGACAATACATTATTATTTATTTATTTTTATTTGGACAAATATAGGGGGTACATGAGAAATTTTGTGACATGTGTATAATGCATAACAATCGAGTCAGAACCTTTAAGGTCTGTCGACCAAGTACAATACTACTGTACTCCCCCTACGCTGCCATCAAACACTGAATTTTTCCTTCTATCTTACTGTATGTTTGTACTTCCTATGCTCCATCTTTCCCTTCCTGTCTTATCTCTATTATCTATTCCACTTTCCACCTTCATATGATTCCAATTTCTTACCTCCTACAATAAATGATTATTAGGCTGAGGCAAGAGAATCACCTAAGTCAAAGGGCTGGAGGTTGCTGTGAGCTGTGACGCTACAGCACTCTACCTAGGGTGACAGAGTAAGACTCTGTCTCTAAAAAAAAAAAAGTAATAATAATAATAATAAATGATTATTAAGGAAATGAAGTACAGTGTGGCTCCTTAAATGGGGAAGAAGGGATTCCTTAGTGCTTTTTTTTTTTTAAGCTATTGATTTTTTTTTCCCTATAAAAACAAGAGAGTATGAATCAGAGTGGCTGAGGAGAGGATACCAGGGTGATTGGTGAAGTACATCAGGCCCCTTCTGATTTCCCACATCCTAATGTTGTAGAGCCACGGACTGAGAGGAACTCCCAAGAACATGTTTTTCATGTGCTGCATTTCATAGATGATCCAAGGAAAGGAAGAGGCTTTTCCAATATTGTCACCTGTTTTAGCAGCAGGAACAATGACATTATAGAAGCCTCAGAGGAGGAAAAAAGTTTTTGTCTTGTGTAATTCATTGGCCTGGGACTGCTCTGCCTTCCTGGGAGGCACGAGGCTGGGTCAGAGCCCAGTGAGTACCTTGAAGTGCAGGGCCTGGTTTCATTCATTCACTTGTTCATCTAACCAGTACTGAGCCTCTGCTCCCTGCCAGGCCCTCCCTGGACCCTGAGGATATAGTGCTGAAAACAGACCAAACTTTTGCCTTCATAGAGCTCACATTCTAATTGTAGAGGTAGAAGTAGATGTAAATAAATATGTATCTTTCTGTCCCTAGGACAGTGACTTTGCAATTAGGAGGCATTTTACTAAGTATTTAAAAATAATTTATCTGGTTTGGCACCTCTAGCTCAAGTGGCTAAGGCGCCAGCCACATACACCTGAGCTGGTAGGTTCAAATCCAGCCTGGGACCGCCTAACAACAATGATGAATGACAGCTGCAACCAAAAAATACCCGGGCATTGTGGCGGGCACCTGTAGTCCCAGCTACTTGGGAGGCGGAGGCAGGAGAATCACTTGAGCCCAGGAATTTGAGGTTGCTGTGAGCTGTGATGCTACAGCACTCTACCCAGGGTGACAGCTTGAGGCTCTACCTTAAATAATAATAATAATAATAATAATTTATCTGGGAGGCCAAGGCAGAGGATCATTTGAGCTCAGGAGTTTGAGACCAGTCTGAGCAAGAGCGAGACTCAATCTCTACTAAAACAACAATAACAACAATAAAAACTAGCTAGATGTGGCTCAGCACCTGTGGTTCAAGTGGCTAAGGCGCCAGCCACATACACCTGAGCTGGCGAGTTCGAATCCAGCCCGGGCCCGCCAAACAACAATGACAGCTGCAACCAAAAAATGGCCAGGCATTGTAGCGGGCACCTGTAGTCCCAGCTACTTGGGAGGCAGAGGCAGGAGACTCGCTTGAGCCCAGGAATTAGAGGTTGCTGTGAGCTGTGATGCCACAGCAATCTACCCAGGGTGACAGCTTGAGGCTGTGTCTCCAAAAAAAAAATAAACTAGCTAGATGTGGTGGCAGGCACTTATAAGTCCCAGCTACTGGGGAGGCTGAGGCAGGAGGATCGCTTGAGCCCAGGCCTTTGAGGTTGCTGTGAGCTAGGCTGAGGCCATGTTACTCTAGCCTGGGCAACAGAGTGAGACTCTGTCTCAAAAAAAGAAATAAAAAATAAATAAAATAATAATAAGTAATAATTATTTTTTTCATTAAATAATTATTATTATTTCTATTAAATCATAACTTTGTACATTGATGCATGTATGGGGCTCAGGGTACTGCTTCGATATACAATGTGAAATGCTTACATTGAAATAAATAACACATGCATCACAATTATACTCATTTCTTAATAGTTTTGAAATGTACCATTGCATCATGCACATTAGGTAAGGTTCCACCAAATGCTCTCCCTCCTTTCATATCCCCCCTCCACTCCCTTCTCTCTCCTCTTCCCTTCTACTTTCTGGACTATGGTTATGTTTTGCCATTCATGTGAGTGTGGGGGTGATTATATATTGATTTCATAGTAATATTGAGTACATTGGATACTTTTTTTCCATTCATGAGATACTTTACTAAGAAAAATGTGTTCCAGCTCCATCCAGGTAAACATAAAAGATGTGAAGTCTCCATCTTTTTTATGGCTGCATGGTATTCCATGGTGTACATATACCACAATTTGTTAGTCCATTCATGGGTCGATGGGCACTTGGGCTATTTCCATGTCTTGGCTATTATGAATTGGGCTGCATTAAACATTCTGGTGCAAATGTCTTTGTTGTAAAATAATTTGTGATCATCTGGGTATATACCTAGTAGAGGAATTGCAGGATCAAATGGTAGGTCTACTTCTCATTCCTTGAGTGTTCTCCAAATTTCTTTCCAAAAAGGTCGTGTTAGCTTACATTCCCACCAGCAGTGTAGAAGTGTTCCCTTCTCTCCACATCCATGCCAACATGTGTGGTTTTGGGATTTTGTGATGTGGGCTAATCTTACTGGAGTTAGATGGTATCTCAAAGTGATTTTGATTGCATTTCTGGGATGATTAAAAATGATGAGCATTTTTTCCATGTGTTTGCAGACCATGCGCCTGTCTTCATCAGAGAAGTTTCTGTTCAAGTCTCTTGTACATAGAAATGGAATTATTTGTTCTTTTCTTATTGATTAGTTTGAGTTCTCTGTAGATTCTAGTTATCAGACCTTTGTCAGAAGCATAACCTGCAAAAATCTTCTCCCATTCTGAAGGCTGTGTGTTTGCTTTACTTACTGTGCTGTTGGCTGTGCAAAACCTTTTTAGTTTGATCAGATCCCAGTAATGTATTTTTGGTGTTGCTTCAATTTCCCGGGGGGGGGGGTCCTCCTCATAAAATATTCTCCTAGGCCAATTTCTTCAAGTGTTTTCCCCACACTCTCTTCTAGTACTTTTATAGTTTCATGTCTTAAGTTTGAATCTTCTATCCGGTGAGAATCAATTTTTGTTAATGGTGAAAGGTGGGGGTCCAGTTTCAGTCTTCTACAGGTCACCAACCAGTTCACCAGCACCAGTTGTTAAATAGGGAGTCTTTCCCCCCACTGAACATTTTTAATAGGTTTGTCAAAGATCAAATGACCATAAGTAGCTGGGTTTGTCTCTTGATTCTCCATTCTGTTCCATAAATCTACCGCTTGGTTTTAGGGCCAGTATCATGCTGTTCTGATACTATAGATTTATAGTATAGCCTGAAGTCTGGTAATGTGATACCTCCTGATTTGTTCTTATTTCTGAGTAATGTATTTGCTATTCAAGGTTTTTTCTGATTCCATATAAAAAAAGTACTACTTTTTCAAATTCTTTAAAGTATGACAATGGTGCTTTAATAGGGATTGCATTAAGTGTGTAGATTGCTTTGGGTAGTATGGACATTATAACAATGTTGGGGGTGGCGCCTGTGGCTCAAGGAGTAGGGTGCTGGCTCCATATATGGGTTCAAGCCCAGCCCCAGTCAAAAACTACAAAAAAACCCCAAACAAACAATGTTGATTCTTCCCAGCCATGAGCATGGTATATTTTTCCATTTGTTAAAATCTTCAGCTATTTCTTTTCTCAAAATTTCGTAGTTTTCTTTATAGAGATCTTTCACATCCTTTGTTAGGTAAATTCCCAGATATTTCATCTTCTTTGTCACTATTGTAAAAGGAATACAGTCCTTGATTGTTTTTTCAACTTGACTATTGTTGGCATATATTAAAGCTACTGACTTGTAAGTATTGATTTTGTATCCTGAGATGCTGCTATATTCCTTGATCATGTCTAAAGAGTTTTGAGGTTGAGGCTTGGGGCCTGTGGCTCAAGTGGCTAAGGTGCCAGCCATGTACACCTGAGCTGGGGGGTTCAAATCCAGCCAGGCCTGCCAAACAACAATGTCGGCTGCAACCAAAAATTGGCCGGGTGTTGTGGCGGGCACCTGTAGCCCCAGCTACTTGGGAGGTGGAGGCAAGAGACTCGCTTGAGCCCAGGAATTGGAGGTTGCTGTGAGCTGTGAAGCCACAGTACTCTATCCAGGGTGACAGCTTGAGGCTCTGTCTCAAAAAAAAAAAAAAGGGTTTTGAAGTTGAATCCCTGGGATTTTCTAGGTATAGGATCATATCATCAGTGAAGAGTGAGATTTTGATCTCCTCTGACCCTATTTGGATACCCTTGATCGCCTTCTCTTTCCTGACTGCAATGGCTAAGACTTCCATTACTATGGAAGAGCAGTAGAGACAGTAGGCATCCTTGCCTTGTTCCTAATCTGGGCAGAAATGTTTTCAATTTTACACCATTCAATATAATATTGGCTGTGGGTTTGCTGTAGATGGCCTCTATCAGTTTAAGAAATGTTCCTTCTATGCATATTTTCTTAAGTGTTTTGATCATGAAAGGATGCTGGATATATCAAAGGCTTTTTCTACATCAATTGAGAGAATCATATGGTCTTTGTTTTTTATTTTATTGATGTGATGTATTATATTTATAAATTTGCATATGTTGAACCAACCCTGTAATCTTGGAATAAAATCAACTTGATCATGGTGTGTAATTTTTTTGATGTGTTATTGAATTATGTTTGCTGAAATCTTATTGAATATTTTTGCATTGATATTCATTAATGATATTGGTCTATAATTTTCTTTCTTTGTTGGATCCTTTCCTGGTTTGGGTGTCAGGGTGATATTTGCTTTATAGAATATGTTGGGAAGTATTCCTTCTTTTTTAATGCTTTGGAAAAGGTTGTATAATATAGGTACAATATAGGTACTAGATCCTCTTGAAAGGTTTGATAGAATTTGAATATGAAGCCATTTGGTCCCGACTTTTCTTTTTTGGGAGATTTGGTATTGTTGATGCTATTTCAGTGATTGATATACATCTATTCAAGATTTCTAATTCTTTCTGGTTGAGTCTAGGAAGGTGGCGTGCTTCCAGGTATTGGTCCATTTCCTTTGGATTTTCATATCTGGGAATAGAGATTTTGTAGTAATCATTGAGGATTTTTTGAATTTCTTTTTTTTTTTTTTGCTGCTTTTTATTTTTTTTAAATACATGTATTTTATTATTCTTCATTACATTATTTCTCCCCTACCCCCAATTTTTTGAATTTCTGAGGTGTCTGTTGTTATTTCTCCTTTATCGCTTCTGATAGATGATATTGGAGATTTTACTTTTCTATTTCTGGTTAGGTTGGCCAAAGGTTTATCAACAGTGTTAATCTTTTCAAAAAACCAAAGTTTTTGTTTTTTTAATTTTCTGATTGATGCTTTTGTTTTCAATTTCATTTAATTCTGCCCTAATTTTGGTTATTTCTTTTCTTCTGCTGGGTTTGAGGTTGGAATGGTCTTCCTTTTCCAGTTGCTTGAAATGATCCATTAAGTTGTTGGCTTCTTCTCTTTTGTTTTCTTGATGAAGGCTTCCAATGCTATAAATTTCCCTCTTAGGACTGCCTTTGTTGCAGTTTCCCACAGGTTTTGATAATTTGTGTCTTCATTATCATTTTGTTCCAAAAATTTGGTGATTTCCTTCTTAATCTTGTCTTTGACCTAGCTATCATACAGCCTAAGATTATTAGTTTCCATGACTTTGTTTGAGTATGAGGATTCCTGTTGCTGTTGAGTTCAACCTTTATTCCATGGTGGTCCAAAAAGATACAAGGAATAATTTCCATACTTTTAAATTTGCTGGGGTTTGACTTGCATCTTAGGATATGATCTATTTTGAAGGATGACCCGTGGGCTTATGAGAAGAATGTATATTCAATTTTATTAGGGTGAAATGTTCTGTAGAGTCTATAAAGTCCATTTGTTCTAGGGGCAGGTTTAAATCCAATATTTCTTTGTTTAGTTTCTTCTTGGAGGATCTATCCAAAACTGTCAAAGGGGCGTTAAAACCTCCAACTATTACAGTGCAGGAAGATATCAAATTGTTCATGTCCATTAGGGTCTGCTTTATGAATTGAGGAGCATTCTGGTAGGGTGCATAAATGTTAATTATCGAAATCTCTTTATGTCGGGTGTTTCCCTTGACAAATATGTAGTGACCTTCCTTATCTTTCTTTATCTTTGTTGGTTTAAAGCCAATTGTATCTGCTACTAAAATTGCAAACCCTGCTTTTTTTCTGGTTTCCATTTGCCTGTATTATACAACTCCATCCCTTCACCCTAAATCTATTTTTATCCTTTAAGGTAAGGTAACATTCTTGTATACAGCAGCTATCTGGTTTGAGTTTATGTATCCAGTCAGCCAGCTTCTTTAGAGGACAATTTAAACCATTCACATTAATTGAGAGAATTGATAAGCCTGGTTGTGTTTTGAGTGTCAGGATTTTTGAATGTCCAGTAGACATTTTTAATCCTATCACCACTGTGGAAGTTGGGTTTTGTTCAAAAATTTCTGGGTGAGTTTACTTTGGAGGTAGAGCCTTGCACTGGTCATTGTGGAGGATGGGTCTGAGAATATCCTGGAGAGCTGGTTTAGTTATGGCAAATTTCTTCAACATGTCTATGTCATTAAAGTATTTGATTTCTCTATCACAAATGAAACTCAGTTTAGCTGGATATAGGATCCTGGGCTGGAACTTGTTTTGTTTAAGGAGACTGAAGGTCAGTGACCATCTTCTGGCCTGAAACGTTTCAGCTGAGAGATCTGCAGTCATTCTGATACTTCTCCCTTTGTAGGTGTTGCTTTTCTTTTGTCTGGCTGCTTGCAGAATTTTCTCCTTTGTCTTAACTTTGGCAATGTTAATCACAATGTGTCTAGACAAGCTTTATTTGGTATTTGGATTGAGTCTTGCTGGGGTTCTGTCTGCTATCTGAAGTTCTGTACCTCTTGCAATACTTGGAGAATTCTCCTCCAAAATCTTTTGAAGTAGAGCATCTGTACCTTTTGGGCCATCCTCTTCTCCTTTGGGAATTCCTATAAGATGAATGTTTGATCTTTTGGAGTGATCCCACAACTCTCTCAGGGAATGATCCGTTTTTACTCTCCATTTGTCTGCCTCTTTAAGTGTTTGGGAACTTTCAAAAGCTTTGTCTTCAGTTTCAGAGATCCTTTCTTCTGCCTGGTCAACTCTATTACTGAGGGATTCTACTGTATTTTGGAGTTCCTCAACTAACTTTTTGTTTCCTTGAGCTCTGTTATCTCTTTTCTCATTATGTCTGTATCTTTGGTGACTTTGTCTTTGAATTCATTCATTTCTTGAGTCAACTTTAGAACTACTGTTTGGAATTCAATTTCTATCTTTTCTTCCATTCTATTTGTCTTATTTGCAATCCATATTCTGAATTTGACTTCCGACATTGCTGCCATTTGTCTATGCATGGCATCTTCAGTTGTATGTCCTTTGTCATTTCTTGGTGGGGGGTTGATCTACTCTGGTTATTCATGTTGCCAGAGTTCTTATGTTGGGTCCACACCATGTTTATTTTTCACCATTGGGTTATTAGAATTGGTAGGGTGAGATTGATTGGGGTTTCCAGGTAGTAGAGATAGCCCCTTACCAAAGTCATAGGCTTTGTAATTGTGGCTTATCTCCTACAACATTACAAAGGCCCCTTTCAGAGTTTTGGCTGGAGACTCTGAGGATCTACTTGATGAGACAGCACAAGCTAGCTCTGTTTGGATGTCAGCCAACCTCTACCCTATCCTAAAAAGCCACTGTATTAAGTTTAAATCTCAACTATGAGGAGATACAAACAGCTGTGGCTCCCAACCCCCACTCTTTAGTTCTTTTCTGCTATAGAACTTCGAAGGTCAACCTCAGAATGTCCCCAGGTGGACAGCCCCAGACTCAGGTTCCAATTAAATTGTCTCAGGCAGTGCAAATCCTGCTCAACAGAGAGTGGTTCAAGGGTCTCCAATAGCACAACTGCAGCCAGGGATCCATGCTCCTGCCCACCAGTCTCAGTCCATACTATTGTCTGCTTCTTTGCTCACAGGACCAGTTGGAGCCAGGGGCCATGCCCCTGCCCACTAGTCTCAGTCCACACATGGCTAGCCTCTACTTGCCAGACCAGTTGGAGTCAGGGGAACATGCCCCTGCCTGCCAGTGTCAGTCCACTATCTGGCAAGCCTCTGTTCACAGGGTCTGTTAGAGTCAAGGCACCGGCCCCACCTTCCAGTCTCAGTTCATATACAGCTAGCCTCTGCTTGCCAGACCAGTTGGAGTCAGGGGACCCCACCCTGCCTGCCAGTCTCAGTCCACTGCCTAGCAAGCCTCTGTTCACAGGCTCTGTTAGAATCAGGGCACCGCACCACATCTGCAGGGCTCAGTCCTAACCGGGTAAGCCTCTGCTCACCAGCCCTTCTGGAGATAGGGGACCCCGCCCTAGCCCTCAGGTCTTGGTTCACACCCAGCAAGCCACGGGTTCTGTTGGAATCAGGAGACCATACCCTTGCTCTCAGGTCTCAGTCCACACTGAGCAAGCCTCTGCTGCCAGGCCCAGCAAAGGCTGGAGACCAGTCCTGTCTGCCAAACTCAGTCCACATGGGACAACCACTCTCCTGCTGTGGGTGCCGTCAGAGCCAGGGGTTCTGCACCCCGTCCTGCCAGACACAGCCCAAACTTAGGCATAGTCATAACCAGGGGACTGTTCCTCCTCTTGCCGAGTGTCCCTTTCTTCCCACACCCTCTTTCTTCCCTGTTAGTCACAGATTCCATCCTGATGGTTGGCAGTCCACACTATGCCCAGTTCTCTCAGGACAAGACCAAACACCCTGTACTCTGCAGGGGGCAGAACTTCAGACCGCCATGTGAGGGGGAAGGGTGGACTGGGAGTTTGGACTTGTGGGGGAAAATACCTGTTCAATTTTATGCCTGGTGGGGTGGTGTCTAGGTTCATAAGTGGGACCTCCCTGGAGAAAGAGACCTGGGGTTTAGCGGCTCTCTCTAGCGAGGTAAACTGAGAAGTCTTTTGTTCCTTGCTTGTTTGCAGAGAGACTGTGGCAGGCCTCCTGCTTGGGGGAGGGGTCTCCCGTCGTCTAGTCCATGGGCTTTGTACCTGAAATTTGTTTTCTTGAATGCTTTTCCTTGGAGTTACAGCTTGCTGAACTTCTTTCTTGGCTCAGCTCTCCACCTTTGGCTTTACAGTGTCCAATTCCGTCCAGTTTTTCTTCCTCTGCTCAGGAGGCTATGCCGAGGGTTGCTACCAGTCAGCCATCTTCTAGGAATTCAAAAATAATTTAAATGCTATATCTGGACTGTCAAAGTCTCACAAAGAGAAACATTTAGTTAAATTAGTGACTTCAAACCTGTTGTTTTTCATACTCAAGATAGCTATGTCTATCAAAATATCACATGTATCCAAAAATATGCAACTATTATATGTTAATTTTTTTTAAAAAGCAGCTATGCAAAACAGATTTTGATTCTTTGTATAGAAGGGTTTTTGTCAGAACCATTCCAAGGAGCAGGCTGCCTCTGAGTATAGAGTTCCTGTTGTTGGAGTGGTCATTTATTCGACACATACTAGGTGCTTACCATAGGTCAGACCCTGCGCCTGACCCTGGGATACCAGGATGAATGAAATAGCTCTTCTACTCACCTCACTTAAGTCTCACAGATACAAAAGGGATTCAAATACCAGTTATTTCAAACTTTTATTGGCGTGCTTGTTGTGGACCAGACAGAGTGCTAAAGTTATTTGGTCACTTACTATTTTTTTATTTGCAAGATAGACAGCTATTGCTAAATCACTCCCACACGCAAAATATGCTCTAATTAGGGAGGAGCTGGTGGTTGTTTATGTGTAAGAGAGGGGCCTGTCTGTGGAAATGACAGAGCCCTTCCCCTTTGCATCATAACCACTTGGACTTTGTATCATGTCCTTCCACCAGCTCCAGAGATCGGTGGTGGCGTCAGGGGCAAAGCAGTTACAAGTGGACTACCGCATCAGCAAGAGGTAAGAAGGGCCCTTCCTCAGCAGGGACTGCTGGTCATGCCTGCCGCGCACACGGGCCCGTGGCATAGCTGACTGCCAAGCAACAGCCATTCAGGGACCGTCAGAGATGCTGTTTCTCCATTCACAGGCTGCTATATCCTCTCAAGATTTAACTGGAAGGCCATTTGAGAAAGACTTGGAAAAGCTCCTATGGTCCTAAATCAAAAAATAAAGTCTATCCAGGATCATTCTAACCAGGATTGCTTTTCCAGACATTACAGTCCTGTTCACATTTATAACTTGACTCCACGAGATTCCATTCCCACCTTCTGACTCACATTAAAGCATGACTTGTCAGCAATCAGGCAAAAAGATAAATACATTCTCTGTCCCCAGTGGCTTCTCTGGAGGAGCAGATTTGGCTGGGAGAGACCTGCTTTACCCCTTCCTTCCACCCCTGCCGTCCCCCCTGTACCCCCCACGGTGTCCCTTTATTTGCACTGTGGGGATAGGACTGGTGATACCATAAGAGGACGAATCTCCGTCCAAGCGTGTGAGACAGTGATCTCAGCATCCTTGGGGAGAGGCCAGACCTTAGGATGGGTGGTTCATTGGTGTTGTCTGGGAAGTGAAGTGAGGGATGGATGCTTTGATTCAGAATCATTTGGCTTAACTTATTTAGTCTGGTACTAGGGATCTTTCATTCACATTAGTAGTAATTCTCTAAATTTTGGAAGACTCATGCAACCTTCTTTGCTTTTCCTGACCTTTCTGAGATTCTAATTTCAGAAAGAAAAGTCAATATTATATTTAGATTTACTGCTTCAAGGGGAGTAGGTGGTCTTTTTGTCACTTTTTTTTTTTTAAGACAAAGTCTCACTGTCTTGCCCAGGCTAGTCTTGAGCTCCTGGACTCAGGGCTTCTCCCACTGTGCTGGGACTTCAGGTGTGAGCCACTGTACCCAGCTCTTTTCTTCACTCTCCAGATCAAGAAACTACTTTCTTGGCCAAGTGCAGCAGCTCACGCCTGTAATCCTACCACTCTGGGAGGCCAAGGTGGGTCGATTGCTTGAGTTCAGGAGTTGGAGACCAGTCTGAGCAAAAGCAACACCCTGTCTCTAAAAATAGTCAGGTGTTGTGGTGGGTGCCTGTAGTCCCAGCTACTCAGGAGGCTGAAGCAATAGGATCTCTTGAGTCCAGGAGTTTGAAGTTGCTGTGAGCTATAACGCCACAGCACTCTACCACAGGCAACATAGTGAGACTGTCACAAAAAAGAAAAGAAAAAGAAACTACTTTCACTTTTCTTCACTGGCATTACTCCTTGTTCAGGCTGAAATACTCCATCTGTTTCATCTAGTGGAATTTTATACACCCTTAACTGTTGCCATCTTACCTGAGTGCCCGGGTAGAATTAACTTCTCTGTGTTCCCAGCACTTTAAAATCTGTTTGTCATTTGTTTTCTCTGCCTTAATTTGGACTTAGTTATATTTGTGTTTGTCTTCTCCCACATAATCCACAAGCTCTTCAAAGGCAGCAGCTTTGTTTTGGAGTCTGTGTAATCCTAAGATCACGTATAGCACTTTCCATCTACCCTATATGAAAGAATGAACAACGTAAACCATCACTTAGAGAGCAACGATGTGACCATCCCACATCAGGCCAAGGTTCCTGCCTGCAGAGCACTTATTTTCTCCCCAGGGCCCTCACTGGCCTTGTTTAAGAAACCCTTCCTTCATTTCCCAGGGGTCTAAATTCTGATTTCAAAATTTTCACTTTGTCAGAAGCTTAACAAGATATTGAGGAAAAGAGATTGAACTATGACCTCTGGCCTTTGACCTATCCTTGCTTGTCCTGCAGTAGAGCAGAAGAGCAGGAGAGCAGAGATTTCCGTGTGTTTAACATGTAGCTCACAAAGCATCTTCATAAGTATTATCTCTCACAATGTTCACAAGTCTGTGAAGGAGATACTACTATCATTTCAATTTTATAGGTAACACACTGACCCTTCGAGAGAGGTTCAAGGGTAAATACCTGACTTGAGATCACACAGAAGATTAGGGACTGGTCTTATTCCTCTAAACTCTGATCTGTTTCCACTGCACCCAGATCCCCCCGTTGAGATGTCTCTGCAGAGTTTTTGTCTTATTCCTCCTTGTATTTCGGTGCTTGGGTGCTGTGAACCTTCACTTTGTTGCCGCAGCATCTAGCACAGATAATGTTTGTTGAAGGAGTGAATGTGTGACTGTTGGGACATAAGGCAAAGTGGACAAGAGGAATGGGATGGTAATTAGGCATTCATGTTCACCTTTCCTCCCTCCCTTCTTCCTTCTGGCAGTTGACATTAATTCATTTGTTTAATTCACTCACAGACATCATTTACTCATTTCTGGCATCAGGTCACTCATGCACCAACCTGGTGTGTTTTAGTGCCTGGCTGAAGGATACCGTTGACCCAATGCTGGTGACCCTTGACCACCGAATTGCAGCCCTCACAGGCCTTGATGTCCAGCCTCCCTATGCAGAGTATCTCCAGGTGGTGAACTATGGAATCGGAGGGCACTATGAGCCTCACTTCGACCATGCGACGGTAACAATGACCCACCTCCTGGGCGGGAGGGCAGGGACATTATTTCTGTGCAGCAGAGCTCTTGTAGGGCTCTCAGGGATGCTAAGTGAAATCTTAGAATAAATCTTCTTGTTCTGGGAATATCTGAAAGCTTTGGTTTCAAGCTGATTGCTGCTGAATCATGTTTTCATCTGGCCCATCCCCTCCTCCAAAATTTGTTAGTGAAGGAAGAATATGGCTTGTCATGGAATCATCTCTATTGCTTCCCTCAGGGACTTCCTCGTAAGGATTGTCCTTCCTCCACCACTCTCCTGTCTTCATGATCTCATGCCCATCTTTTGCTGACAGCAAATAATTTTTGAGGATTAAAAAAAGATCTCCCCCCATAGATTTGACCCCACCTTCATCAAAATTTCAGGTAGTTTATTTTTGTAGAAATTAGCAAGCTGATCCTAAAATATATATGGAATGCAAAGGGCTTATAGCAGTCACAGTAATTTTGAAGAAGAACAAAATTGGAGAACACCCACTACTTGATCTCAAGACTTAGTATAGACTCGAGAGCTACAGTCATCAAGGCAGGGTGGCATTGGTATAAGAAAAGACCTACTTATGTAGGTCAATGTAACAGAATAGAGAATCCAGAAATATACCCACTTGTTGTTTTTGATCAGTTGATTTTTGACAAAGATACCAAGAAGATTCAGTGAAGAAAATATATTCCTTTCAACAAGCGATCTTAGGACAATTCAATATCTGCACAATAATAGTAATAGTGAATTTAGACCCTAACTTCATGTCATGTGTGAAAATTAACACAAAATGGATCAGGGACCTAAATGTAAAATACAAAACTATAACACTTCTAGAAGAAAATGTAAGAGAAAATCTTGTGACCACAGGTTAGGCAAAGATTGCTTAGGACATTAACGCATGATCCTTAAAAGAATAAAAAAGCGATACCTTGGATTTTATCAAAATTGAAATCCTTGACTTTTCAGAAAACATTAAAAATGAAAAGCTAAGCCAGCAACTAGAAGAAAATATTTACAAATTATATATCTGATAAAGGACTTATATCCAAATAACTCAGTAAGACAAACAATGCAATTTTTTTCAATAGACAAAAGATTACTTGAATAGGTGCTTTACCAAAGAAGATAAATAAATAACTAATAAGCATGTGACAATATGCTAAACACCATTGGGGACATACAAATTAAAACCCCAGCGAGTTAGCACTGTACTCCTCTTAGAATGGCTAAAATAGGGCAGCACCTGTGGCTCAGTGGGTAGGGTGCTGGCCCCATATACCAAGAGTGGTAGGTTCAAACCCAGCCCCAGCCAAACTACAACAAAGAAATAGCCGGACATTCTGGTGGGCACATGTAGTCCCAGCTACTCGGGAGGCTGAGGCAAGAGAATCACCTAAGCTTAAGAGCTGGACGTTGCTGTGAGCTGAGACACCATGGCACTCTACCGAGGGCAACAAAGTGAGACTCTGTCTCTAAAAAGCAAAAGAATGGCTAGAATAAAAAAGACAGAGTATACCAGGTATTGGTGAGGATGTGGAGGAAATAGAGCTCTTCTATTCCCTGGTGGGAATGTAAAATGGTACGGCCACTTTGAGAAACAGTTTGGCAGTTTCTTTTTTTCTTGTTTTGTTTTGAAACAGAGTCTCACTTTCTTGCAACACTCTTGGTAGAGTGCCGTGGGGTCACAGCTCACAGCAACCTCAAACTCTTAGGCTCAAGCTATTCTCTTGCCTCAGCCTCCCAAGTAGCTGGAACTACAGATGCCCGCCATGAAATCCAGCTATTTTTTTAGAGATGTTGGTCTTACGTTTGCTCAGACTGGTCTTGAACTCATGCTCAAGCAATCCACCTCGGCCTCCCACAGTGCTAGGATTATAGCCGTGAGCCACCTTGCCCGGCAGTTTCTTAAAGTTAAAGATTCACCTATATATGATCCAGCCATTTCACTGTTAGGTATTTTATCCAAAAGAAAAGGAAAACATGTGCATACAAAGGCATGTACATGAATGTTCATAGTAGCTTTATTTGTGATAGCCAAGAATTGGAAACAGTCCAGATGTCTATCAAGAGGTGAATAGATAAAGAAACTCTGGTCCACCTGCACCAGATGGAATACCACTCAACGATTAAAAGGAATGAGCTGCTGCTGCATCCACCAACGTGGATGAACTTCACAACAGTATGCAAGTGCAAGAAGCCAGACTCAAAACACTACATGCTTTATGATTCTGTTTATATGAGACTTTGAGAAAATGCAGAAGTATAGAGATAGAAAGCAGATAGTGGATTGCCTGGGCATGGGGGTGGAGTAGGGATTGACTGCAAACTGGCACAAGGGAACTTTTTCCGTGGACAGAAGTATTCTAACAATGGACTGTGAGAATCATTGGAAAACTTAAAATTCACTAAGCAGTACACTCACAATGGGGGAATTTTATGGTCTGTCACTCACTTTGTTCCATGACAAAACAAAAAGATTATGTCTCTTGGGCATATAATTGTGAACTCCAGGCTTATGATTTAGTATTTCTATAAAATAATTCTTAGTAACAGTTTATATATTAATTTCTTTATTTCACAGAGAACACAAAGGTGTGATTAACTCCTCATGTGATACTTCCACTACTGACAACTAGTTCTGTTTGATTAGTATGTGATTTGTTTATATGAATATGTACTAAATTAGTTTTTTAAAAAAAGGTGTATTGAGGCCAGGCGTGCTGGCTCATGCCTATAATCCTAGCACTCTGGAAGGCTGAGGTGGGTGGATTGCTTGAGTTTAGGAGTTCAGGACCAGCCTGAGCAAGAGTGAAACTCTGTCTGAGAAAATAGCCCAGCGTTATGGCAGGTTCCTGTAGTCCCAGCTACTCAGGAAGCTGAGGTAAGACAATCTCTTGAACCCAGAAGTTTGAGGTTGCTGTGAGCTGTGACACCATAGCACTCTACTGAGGGTGACAAAGTAAGATTTTGTCTCAAAAAAAAAAAAGGTGTATGAGTACCTGTGGCAAAGATGGGTATGTACTCGAGCATGTGTCCCTCAGACCCTCAATGCACTTCCCCCTTATTAATGAGAATCCAGGCTGCCACTCCGATGCCATCTGCATAAAATAATGATATGTCTTATTTTTGTCTCAGTCACCAAGCAGCCCTCTCTACAGAATGAAGTCTGGGAACCGAGTCGCAACATTTATGATCTATGTGAGTCTTGTTTGAGCTTCTTACTTAAAGATTATTTATATCTCTATTGTATGGTTTCCAAAGCAATTTCACATATTGATTTTATCAGCACAAAAATCTCCATGAGTTCTGCTAACTTCAGACAGTCCTCTTGTTAGCCACAATAGGAGATACGAAGAAATACAAACACAGCTCCTGCCCTCAAAGAGCTTATAGGGAGTAGGCCTAAATACGACTTTGCCACGGGCAGTGGAATAGGAAGGCAAGTGGGGTTCTGTTCAAGGCCAAGAAACTGGGAGCCTTGAACAACATAGGAAGAGGACATAGAGTGTCTCTCTTAGAGGTCCACAGACTAGTCAGTGTTGAAAAAGCCTGGATCTATGGGTGCGGGGGCTCACACCTGTAATCCCAGAACTCTCGGAGGCCAAGGCGGGCTGATTGCCTGAGCTCCCTGAGTTGGTGACCAGCCTGAGCAAGAGAGAGACCCCATCTCTAAAAATACCCAGGTGTTGTGACAGGGGCTGTAGTTGCAGCTACTCCAGAGGCTGAGGCAACAGAATTGCTTAAGCTCAAGAGTCTGAGGTTGCTGTGAGCTATGACGCTACGGCACTCTACCAAGGGTGACAAAGTGAGACTCTATCTCAAAAAGGGAAAGAAAAAAAAAGAAAGAAAGATGTATGCACCCAACAATTAACAACAATATTTGGTGCCATTAACAATTGAGAAAAATGTAAACAGACATAAAAAATCGGTATTGAATTGAAACGGAATATGATTGTCATCCATCTCATACTACTGTGTTCATTCCATAGCCACCTCCCATTGCTACTGTGATGAGCTCAAATGTTTGGAGCATCTGCTTAAAACGCTGCACGATGCTAATCATCTCCAGGTGAATAGCTCATCTGCCTAATACATTGTGGGTTACAGTAAAAAAAAAAAATTAGAAAGAAAAGCACGGGCCTAGATGAGGTAGAGCTGTGAGAAAGAGAAAGACAGGCAGTAAGATTACAGAGGAAGGAATAGAGATGCCTACAAAGAAATTCAGTAAGTGTTGCCTCTGATCTGTAGTGAAAATGATCTTCCTTATCTCCCCATGAAATCTTTAATAACATCTCCATTATACTTTCTTAAAAAATAAAACAATAGGCTGGGCATGGTGGCTCATGCTTGTAATCTTAGCACCCTTGGGAGGCCGAGGCCGGTGGATTGCTGTGAGCTCAGGTTCAAGACCAGCAGGAGCCAGAGCGAGACCCAGTCTCTACTAAATAAAAGCCGGGCGTTGTGGCAGGCACCTGTAGTCCCAGCTACTTGGGAGGCTGAGGCAAGAGAATTACTTAAGCCTAATGAGTTGGAGGTTGCTGTGAGCTATGACACCACGGTACTCTACTGAAGGCCACAAAGTGAGACTCTGTCTCAATAAAAAATAAAGAAAGAAAAAATAAAACAAGAATTTGGCCTCTTTTCCTAATTCCTGGCCTAATTCTACAGAAGTTGATCCCATTCTCATTCATCTCCTTCCCTTCAGATCTGTGGATTTACTTACTTCCCTGCAGACAAGCCATAATTCTGATCATCTGTCACTTAGAAGAGGTGATTAGAAGCAACCATTTATTAGAAGACATATATTACTGTTAGTCGAAGGGACAAAAATGTTAAATCTAATGACAACCAAAGGTGCAGCCCTGGTTACAGGCTCCCACCCTCACATTCCTTCTTTTCTTAGGGGTGTCTCTGGTCTGCACTGTACAGCTAAGAGAGGGCAATCTGGGGCTGGCATTCTGCATGGTCTTTGATGCTGGCAATTCCAACACATTTCTTCATTTATGCTTTCTACAGAACAGGGAGGCTGCTACTTACCATGGCATCTGGCCTCTTTGTGGTCATCCTTGTGGTTCTGACCAGGCACAGTGGGATAGCTGAAGACACATCTTGCATGTGCAGGTGGTTTCAGTCTCTGGCTAATTGCTCAAGCTGCCAGGGGAGGTCACAGGCAATGAAGGAATGAACTACTGCCAAAGAACAGGGCATCTAGGAGCACAGTGAATCTCTGGTTTTTATCCCCCCAAAATCTCCTATGGCTGGTTCCCTGGTTACAGGGATATAGGAGCCCAGCAATTTTAAATGCAAGTGCAAGTGTTTGTGTGTGCGCGCATATGTGTGCAGGTGCGTTTGGGGTTTAAGCACTGAAGATACAATGGAAAGGAATTTCGCCACTTACTACGTGGCCTCAGCACAAATCACATCTATCATCTGAGCTCCTTTTTTCCCTGTGCTTCCTCACAGGTTGTTACAAGAATCTGTGAGGTACTATAAAGGGGATGTCACGTTAGAAGACTCCATACTGTATGTTGCTATCATTGTATCCCACAAAGCCAGTACAGGAAAGGGCCCATAGAGGGGAATCAGTGTCATAGAACCTAGAAAGGGCTAGGTTGTGCCCATTCCTTCATCTTCAGGTTAGGTAAAGATCGTCATAACAGTTCTACAGACAACCATTAAGATTTATGTGAAACATGAGAGTAATATTGTAGAGAGAAAATAATGTTTTCCTTTGTTTTTGAGATAGTCTCACTCTGTTGCCCAGGCTAAAGCGCTATGGCCTTAACCTAGTTCATAGCAACCTCACACTCCTGGCAATCCTCCCTCCTCAGCCTCTCGAGTAGCTGGGATGATAGGCACTCTCACGATCCCTGGCTAGTTTTTGAATTTTTATTTATTTTTATTTATTTTTGAGACTAAGTCTCCCTTTGTGACCAAGCGTAGAGTTCTGTAGTGTCACAGCTCACAGCAACCTCTAACTCCTGGGCTTAAGCAATTCTCTTGCCTCAGCCTCCCAGGTAGCTGGTACTAAAGGTGCCAGCCACAATGTCTGGCTATTTTGTTTTTGTTATTGTTATTGTTGTTGTTGTTGCAGTTGTCATTGTTGTTTAGCAGGCCCGGGCCAGGTTTGACCCTGCTAGCCTCAGTGTACGTGGCCAGCACCCTAACAACTAAGCTATGGGCATCAAACCTAGTTTTTCAATTTTTAGGAGAGATGAGGTCTCACTCCTGCACAGGCTGGTCTTGAACTCCTGAGCTCAAGCTCAGGTGAAGTACGGAGGACAGGACTTGGTGATTCACGTCTATAAACCTAGCACTGTGAGAAGCTGAGGTGGGAAAAATCGCGTAAGGCCAGGAGTTCAAGATCATATTGGGTAACACAGAGAGTTGCTCCACCCTCATATCTATAAAAAATAGAAAAATTAGCTAGGAGTCCCTGTGTGCTCCTATAGTCTCAGCTACTCAGGAGGCTGAGGCAGGAGGATCGCCTAAGCCCAGGAGTTTGAGGTTGCTGTAAGCTATGATGATACCACTGCACATCCCAGACAGCAGAACTAAACCCTCTCTCAAAAACAAAGAGGAAGAGGAGGAGAACAAGAATAAAAAGAAGAAAGAATTGGGGAGGAGGAGGAAAACAAGAAGTATGAATTGAGTTGAAATCCAGTTAACGGGAAGTTCTTTCTCCGGTGTTGCATTTTCTGGATCCCTGAGGTTTCTCGGGTGCAGCTCTGTGACCTGCAGATAATTATTATTGACAGAGGGCTCCAAGAAGCTGACTAGAGACATTTCCTCGCCAGCTGTTTTTGGCCACTCCATCACCCAAGCACAGAAACAAGGAAAATTAAGAAGAGGAAGAGAAAGGAGAAAGAAGAGGAAGGAAGTGAACAAGAAGGAAACAAATATGAGTAGGAACAAACAAAAAAATTCTCCCAATATGAAATGCCATTACAGATCAACCCCCACAAGGGATCACAAGGCAGAAATCACAGAGGATCCCATGGATAAAGAAGTTACAGGAATGACAGAAGGGGAATTTAGAGCATTGATGGCAAAAATGATGAACGGTATTATGGAGAAACTGGATAGCAACCTAATGAAAATTCAAACATTTCCCCCAGAAATGAATGAAAGACATGGTGAAATTAGAGAGGTTATATTTGACCTTAAGGAATTGAAGGAGTCATTAAAGGAAACTACAGATGCAGTAGAAAGTATCAATAAGAGATTAAACTACAGAGAAAAAAAGAATCTCAGAGCTAGAAGCTAAGGCTCTTGAGCTAACTCAGGCAGCTAAAGAATCAGAAGAGAAAAAAATAAACATTGAGCATTCTCTTAGAAAATTAAGGGACTTCATGAAGCATACAAACATACAGATTATAGGTATCCCTGAAGGAGAAGAAGATCGAAGAAAAGGCATGGATGCCCTACTGCAGGATATTATAACTGAAAATTTCCCAAGCATCACCAAAGATTCTGATGCACTTCTTTTTGATGGATATCGAACCCCAGGGCATTGCAATAAAAACACAGCCTCTGCTAGGCACATTGTAATGAGCTTGGTCAACATCAAAATAAAACAGAAAATTCTACAAGCAGCCAAGAGTAAGCACCAATTGATCTACAGGGGAAGATGCATCAGGGTAACAGCAGATTTCTCAGATGAAACTTTACAAGCCAGAAGAGAATGGGCTACAACTTTCAACTTACTCAAACAAAACAACTTCCAGCCTAGGATACTGTATCTTGCTAAATTAAGTTTCATATTTGATGGAGAATGCAAATCTTTTATTGACAAACAATTGTTGAAGGAATTTGCCACTACAAGACCAGCCCTGGAGGGAATTCTCAGACCCATACTACACACAGATGTTCACAATGGTCCACCAGCAAAGTAAAGATTACCAGAAATGAAAAGTCAAAACCTCGCTTCTACAGTGACCCAAATGATAGAACTAGGCATGAGACCTCCATGGGACAAGGCAAACAAAAGTCCACCAAATTTATCAATTCTCTCCATGAATGTGAATGGCTTGAATTCCCCACTGAAAGGCACAGGTTGGTTGACTTTAAAATGGAAGCCAACTATAGGCTATCTTCAGAA
>CAUYON010075792.1:0-26467 GCA_963573935.1 Arctocebus calabarensis
GAGTATGGTGTTTCCTTATTGATTTTTTATTGCAAATGGCATATAGAAGTTTCCTACTATTTCTGTATTGCCATTTACATGAATTTCTCTGTTCAGTTCTCCTGTCTTTGTATATTTTGGTGCTATAATGTTGGGTGCATATGTATTTACAATTGTATATCCTCTTGATATTTCGATCTCTATTATTGATCTTATTATTCTCTTGTGATAATATTTGACTGAAATTATTTTTTTCTGATGCAAATATAGTAAATTCTGCTCTGTTTTGGTTGTTTGCATGGAACATTGTTTTTTACTCATCCTTTTATTTTCAGCATATGTGTGTCTATAAAGCTAATATGAATTTATCTTAGGTAGCATATAGTTGGATCTTTTTTTAAAAGTACCTATTTAGCCACTGTGTGTCTTTTGAATGAAGAATTTAATCCATTTGTATTTAAAGTAATTATAAATAGGTAAGTACTTACTACTGCTATTTTGTTCATTGTTTTCTGTTTTTAAAGTAATTTGGGTTTCTTACAGTTTCTTTGTTCCTTTCTTTCCATCTTGCTGCCTTCCTTTGTGAGTTGATAATTTGTTTTTAGTGGTATTAGTTTTTTCTCTTTCTCTTTTGTGTATTTGCTAAAAGCATTTTATTTGTTTTTAACATAAGGTTTTCATAAAACATATTATAGTTATATCAATTTGATTTAGCTGATAACAACTTCAGCCACATATAAAAACTATACTTTATCCTCTCTCCCCCCTACATTTTATGTTATTAATATCATAATGTGGATCATTAATATCATAATGTGTCCATGAGTTATGGCACTATGTTATGGCATGACAATGATTTTTAATCCTTTTTTCTTTTAGCTTTTATATTAAAGTTAAAAGTGATTTATCTCTCACCATTACAGTATTAGAATATCCTAAATTTGACTATGTTCTTACCTTGACAGGGCATTTTATGCTTCCACAGATTTTAATATTGTTGGTTTCATATGTTTTCATGCTAACTAACTGCACGAAATTTCTCTTTAGTATTTCTTATGAAGCAGGCCTAGTAATGATGAAATCCTACAGCTTTTGTTAGTCTGGGAAAGTATTTATCTCTCCTTCTCTTCTGAAAGACATGTATAATATTCTACCAGGTACAGGTAGAATACTCTTGCTTGGTAGTTGTTTTTTATCAGCACTTTGAATATATAAATCTACTTTTTTCTGGCCCGCAAGGTTTTTGCTGAGAAAAATCTACAGGGAGTCTTATTACGATTCTATTGTATGTGACAAGTTCCTTTTCTCTTCCTGCTTTTAGAACTTTTGTCATTGGCTTTTAAGTATTTGATTATAATATTTCTCAGTGAATAATTCTTTCTACTTAATCTATCTGAGATTCTTTGTGCTTTGAGATTCTAAATATTCATTTCTTCTCCAGAATTGGGAAGTTTTCTATTATTCTAAGTTTTCTTCCCCTTTCTCTTTCTCTGTTCTTTCTGAGAATCACATAATGTATATATTTTTTCACTTGATGATTTTCCATAATTTCTACAGACTTTCTTCACTCTTTTTTTATTCTTTTTTTTTCTTTTTGATTCTCTAAGTAATCTCAAATGATCTGTCTTTGATTTCATGATTTTTTCTTCTGTTTAATGGAGTCTGCTTTTGAAGCTTTCTATGACATTTTACCATTTAGTCATTGTGTTCTTTAACTCTAGAATGTATTCTATTCTTCTATTTGGTTCACTTTTATGGTTTCTGTTTATTGGCTGTGCTTCGAATTTGCTCATATATTGTTTTCTTGATTCCATTTTGTTGTCTATCTGTGTTTTCTTGTAGTTCATTGAGCTTCTTTAAGACAATCATTTTGAATTCTGTACTAAGTAGTCATGAATCTACATTTCTTTAGGGTCATTTGCTGGTGCTTTAATCTTGGTCTTTAGTGGTGTTGTGTTTCTCTTATTATTAATAAGGGTCAGCATGTGGATAGGTCTAGAATCTGGGTCTATAGGGACCTTCTTGGAGCCTAAGTCTGTGGAGTTGAGCTTGAATCTTGGGTCCTTAAGTCTCCTACTTGGTACTAGGTGGGCATTGAACCTGAAGCTTTAGGCGCTGGACTCATGCTGGAATGAACCTGGTCCCTGGATTCAAGCATTTTCAAGAGTGATCTTGGATCCTGGGTCTGAAAATGCTAATGTGTTGCTTGGGACCACAGGGGCTGGCCTAGAGTCTGGGGCTTGAAGGGCAAACCAGCTGGGGCCTGTAGGTACTGGATTGGTACTAGAGAGACCTTGGAAATTGAATCCTTTAGTTGTTAGCCAAGAGTCCAGGGCTGTGGCGATTGGCCTGGAGCTTGGAGCTATAGGGACTAGCCTTGTGGTAGAGTAGGCTGGAGGCTCAGTCCATGGGAGCTGACCTGAAGTGGGGCTGCAGGGTCTGGCTAGCACTGGGTTCTTAGTGGGCAGGCCTGGTGCTAGGGTCTGCATCAAAGTCAGCTGCTTATTTTACTTTCCTTTTCACATGTGGAGGCTATCTCTCCATTTTGTACTGCCCAGGACAGTACAAAATGTCGGGAGGGGTGAGTCAGGCAATGTAAAATTGCCCTTCCTATCCTCTTCAATGCATCTTTTTATTTCTGTGCTGTTGACAGGTGCTGTGTGTGATGAGGAATAAAATGATATACCATAGTAGAAAGGCACAGGGTAGGCCTACAATGTGTATGCATATTAAACATATATCTTTCTGTTTTCACTAACATTTCATTAGGTTTTTCATTAAATCTCTTTGATTTTTTTATACAGAAAACTTCATCTGCAAATAGAGACAATTTTAGTCTTTTCCTTATCTTTTGGTGGGTAGTAGGACTTCCAGGATGATAATGAGTCATAATGATGTCACTTGGTATCCTCTACTGTTTTCCCTTAACAGGAATGACTATATTAGATATGTTATTATTAGGTATGATTTTGTTGTACAACTCTAATAGCACTGTCATAGTCAACATTTTTCCTATTTTTACTTTTGTAAGGTTCATTTATTTTCTAATCAGTGATAGGTATGTACTCTCATCAACTGTTTTTCTTTATCAGTTCTCAAAGTAATCTTATGGTTTTATTTTTCCTCTTCTTTTATCTCCTAAGGTGTGTGACTGAGACTGCAATGTGTAACCATCCTTGCATTACTAGAGTTAACCCTACTTGATTAATTTAATACACATAAAACACTGTTCTGCATATCTTCGAGTCACTGGTCTGATAGAAGTCCATCATTTCTCTTTGATGTGTGCATCTCATGTTCTTTGGCACAGTGCTTTTGGTGGGAGGACAAAGTAGCAAGGAGTGACCACTTGCAAGTAAACATGGGTGCGGTCTACCACAGAATTAGTTCGACACGTGGAGAGAAGAAACTGAGAGCTCTTGGTCTTGTTGATAGAAGGTTTGGAGGCTTTTGGAGTCTGTTTCCTTATGCCATCCCATCCCCTGCAAACTGCTGCTGCAGCAGCCTCTGACCAGCTGCCAGGCACCTGACTTTATGTCCCTCTAACCACAGAGGACCAAGGCTATGTCAGCCTAAGGCTGTTTCCATAGAAATGCAAATACATAGTGAGTACTTCCTCTTCAGACCACCTTGTCCCTCTCTTCCTTTTTTTTTTTTCTAGATGTTTTAAGACAGTAGCTCGGATTTCACAACAGGGAGATGTGTCACACAGTCATGCAGTTCCTTATGAAGAAATACATTTTATTTTCTTCTCTCTATTCTTTGTTTTAATGCAAAAAAAAAAAAAGGACAGATAAAAATTGTCGGTCCTTTCAAGAGTTCATGTGCATTTCTTCTATAAAGGACAGGAAAAGAAATAGATTCTAAACCTACTGAAGTCTATGTCAATGGATTTGACTTTAGGTCAGGCAGATAGAGACCTCTCATGGAAGGAGAGGACCTTGTGCTGTGTCAGCCACTCAAAAGCAATTCAGACCCCAGTCTTCTAACTCCCAGGGTGGGGGCATTGAATTTTTGTCCCTTGAAACAGAGGGATACCCTACTATGAAGCTAATCTAAAGCTTTCATATGAAGGCTAAAACCCAGTTATAGCACAAGAAATGGGGAAAGGGGCAAGGGAGGGGAGGGGAGGGGGGAGGATGGATGGAGGGTGGGTGATTGGTGGTATCACACCTACGGTGCACCTTAGAAGGGTACAGGTAAAAATTACTAAATGTAGAATATAAATGTTTTCTCATAGTGATTAAAAGGCCATGAAGGCTATGTTAAATAGTTCAGTGAAAATATTTCAGAATGTATATAAAGTCAGCACATTGTGCCCCATGATTGCACCAATGTACACAATTATAATTTAATAAAAATTAAAAAAAAAAAAGAAACAGAGGGATACATCCATCCTTCCACTCTTTAACCTGCCTCCCTCTATTTCACAGGATGGTCAGCTCAAAATATATATTGTCTCGAAGGAGTGGGAAAAACCTACTTTAAAGCTTCAAGTTGTGTTGATTTGGAGTTGAATTGTTCATATTCAGCTTTTTATAAGACTGGGTGTGGTCAGGGCAGTGGATAAGCAATGAAAAGAGGATGGTAGGCAGTGTGTTTTAGGTCAGACCGCAAAGAAGGAGATTCTGAGATGAGGCTTCATTTGCAGGTAACTTATAAAGGGAAACTGGTAAGGGGGCGGGGGAATCAGACAGGGAAGAGGAGGAAGCCAGCAAAGGTAGGATCTCAGACAAAGCCCTAAAGAGACTGACCTCAGCCTGATCCCATAGAAAAACTGGAGTGTTAAGTTAAACTTCAGAGATGTCCTGACCTGAAGTAAGGGAGCTGGGCTTTCATACAACTTCCCATAAATCAATAGTTAAAGATTTCCAGGGAAAAGTTATTTCCTAGGAACTTCTATTTTTTTATGCCTGTGATCAGAGTAGCACAAGGGACAAGTAGCAGAAGAGCGGTCCCTTGAAAGAAGAACCACACATCCCAAGGGACATACAAAAAACAATAAAAGGGTATTTGCAGGATATCAGCTGTTCATGGAAGGACAATTTTGGTGTTCATGGAAGGACAATTTCATGCTGTGATTTGTCATGTCACAGACCCAGATTGAACCCACTAATTCCCAATTCTCACCCAGGCCCTTACATTTTAGGAGGCAGAGCCCACTATGAAATCAAAATTTCTGGGGAAGAGTGCTAGAAACTGCACACTTTTCCGCCTGCATGTGGGATTCTAATACCTTTTAATGGTGGAGAATACCACTCAAGGTCTTGTAATGGGCTGTGGGTGAGATCCCTGCAAGCAGAAAGCTGGGGACAAGGACAATAGGAAGCATGAATCTTGAAGGAGGAAGAGAGAGCCCTCTGTGTGACTGAAAACAATGTGGGCCATGCAGTCAGAATTCCTATCCTGGCCCTGGGACTTTGTGACATGGAGAAAGCTATTTGAATCCTTGAAGGGGCAGTTTCTTCATAAGTATGAGTCATAAATTTGTATAGTCACGTACTTCATTCATAAAGCTCTAAGATGTTCACTCATTTATTTGTTTGACAAATACTTGTTGAGTATACATGTGTTTTGCCAGCCACCTTTCTGGGTGCTGGGACATGAGGTTGAATAAGACAGTTAGGATTCTTCAAGGCCTGGGCTTTTATATCCCTATCCTGTGAAATCAAAGCCCACTTTCTTCCCAGCCTCTTTTAAAAGCTTCTTCTCTCCATCTCTATTTGTAGCTTGTCCATCTTCCTACTTTTCTTCAGGTTTCTGGGGCTTAAGGACACATGTTAAATGGTCCAAGATGTTACAGTAAGTTTTTTGGCAAACGTTGCTCTAGAAAGCCCACAGGTATGAAAAAAAAAGAGAGAATAATGTAAGAATCGTCTGTGAATGAAAAAGGTGTTTTGCATGTTAATTATATGAATAAATTTAAAGGTGCTAAGAAGCCTGATATCTGAAAAGAAAGATAAAAATTACCCAAATTTGTCAAAAGATACTTTCTATTGCAGTAGAAAAGACGTTGAACTAAGAGTAATCCAGTCTTCCTACATTTTTTAAATTTTTGTAAGTTTCTGCCAGCCAGAGCCTTCCAGCCCCTTAGGATTGGGATGAGATGGCATTGAACTCTCACTTCCATGGCTTTCTCCAAGATCTCCCTGAATTTTCATCATATGTTTGACTCACGACCTCCTGCTGCCTAATATGCAATTTTAGCTCCGAACCACATTGATTTGGACGTCAGACTCAGCCTCTTCACTTCTCCTTACCAAACAAAATCAACTGACATACAAACCAAAACAACCACAAGGAAAACTCAAGCGTTGGCTTTCATCAGGCTCAGAAGGGAGGAAAGTTTCCATCGCAGGATGATAAACGAATCAAGAGCGTGCCCCTTCTCCAAACGGTCGGTACACAATGCTCATCAGGCGTTACTAGTTGTGGATATTGGGCTGCTGACCCTTTCTTTCCTCTCGCTGTTCCTTCCCTTCCTTCCTCCTCAGTGTTGCCCCAAGCAAGACAACGTCCTTGCCTTAAATTGCTATCAGGGTCTCTAAGGGGCTTATCAAAGTTTTCCCATACAAATAGACAGTTACCCTATCAGAGAAATTCTGACATCAACTGGTTGGATGCTGCAGTGTTCTCCACCCCATTATGATCTTTTCAATGCAATAGATGTTAATGAATCCTCTTGGTTATGTTTCCACTCTTGCCCCTACAAACTAATTTCAATTTACTTCTTAGGGTTACAGGTTTTCCCTTCCTGGAGTAGCAACCTTGCCCACTTCTCAGGTGTCTCTAGAACATTAAATAAAGTCACGTGTGTGAGAGTCTTTTGACTACTCTGAAGCTTTGTAGAAATAAGCGATTGCTTTTTATAAAATTTTGTTTTAGAGTGTTACAGGGGTATAGATGCTCTTGGTTGCATGGATCACTCTAGTCATGCTTGAGTCGGGTTTATAAGTGTGCCTGTCACTTCGTGTTCATTGTGCCCGTTACAAGGTTTCCCCCCAGACTCTCCTCTACCCTCTCCCTCTGTCGGATTTCCATTGAGTTTTACTTCCCTCTGTGCACACGTGTGTTCATTGGTTAGATCCAGTTTAACAGTGAGTACCTGTGGTGTTTGTTTTCTCATTCTTTAGATACTTCACTTAGGATCATGGTTTCCAGTTCCATCAATTCTCTGAACCTGGACCAGGGAGCTTCTCCCTCTCTGGGAGGATCAGGTTGAGTAAGAACAAGACTGAGGATGTGGGTTTTGGTGAGATCACACTTCAGATCTGATCTCCAAAGAGCCTTATTAAGAAAACAGCAAAACTGAGAATTGCAGTGATGTCTCCGGCAGACCTCCCAGTCCCCATTAATGACTCCTATAATAGCTTTTCATTGCCTCCTCTTTCCTTAAGAAAGTCTCACATTGTCATCCAGGCCTGTTAAACGTTCTGTGGGCCCATTATCAAAATAGCATTTTCAGCTTCACTGAACACATGTAGGAAATGTTGTCATGTTTAAAGGAGAAAAAAAAAAAAACACAACTCTGAGAATAAGCACAGATTGTATTGGGGTAATTATCTTCTCTCCAACAGCCTTTTGGAAAAAAAGGATTTTCTTAATTTTTGGAAAGCCAAGCTGTACATCTATTAGGGTAAGTTGTCACTGATTAGATTAGTAACTCAACAATTGAAACTTGACATCAAATTAATTTTTCCTCCCATGTCTCTGCTTTCTCCCGCCTCTCTGGCCAACCCTTCCTTCCCTATAATACACACGATTGTGCACAGATTTCTGATGGATGCCTGGTGTGAGGGTCAGTGCTGACTTTGTTTCTGTGTGAATATAAAGCAAGTCTGTAAATTTAGGTAGAGAAGGGACCACACACTTATGATGATGGCACTGGGGTTTAGACCACACTAACCCCAGGTCAAAAGCTTGGGTCTGAGTCATGCATGTGCCACAGGCAAGGTGGGGACCTCAGGAGCTGAATAGATGCAGCAGAAGAGTCAAGGTCTTTGGTTGTCATCAGCCATCTATGACCACTGTCTCCTGCTCTCAGAGTGATGCCTTCACAGTGTCTCTGCCGTAGGGAGAAGTTGGGGCTGAGATTAGGCTCTGCAACTCATCAACAGCACAGTCTCTACGTTCTGCTTTGTTCAGTATCCCCCCTTTGTAGGGGACAACACCAACTTCCCAGGTTAGGAGGAAAGATTGAAGCTGTTGTGGACATGGGCAGTGGGTGATCAGGAAGGGCCACCTTCTTTTCAGGACATTTGCTCTTCTCCCCACCCTCCCATGTGATCTGAAGTAGGAGACTTTACCTGGGGGCTCTGAAACCCAAGCCCAGTGAGAGACATGGGTGAGTTCACACGATGAAAAGCAAATTGCTGTGAATCCCACAGAGGAGGGCATGAGCAGCTTAGTCTTGTGGAGTCCAGGAAGGCTTCCTGGAGGAAGTGGCAAGTGAAATGCACCAGGGGGAAAGACAGATGTTGCCCACATGGTCAGGAAAGAGACGGCTTCTGGGCAGAGGCTTGAGTGATGTTTCAAGGGCATAAGAGCAAGGTAAGCATGGAAAAGGTCAGACTCAACCCCCAAGGTGGGATGCTGCTGTGTCACATGATGAGAGCTGTGGGTTCCCAGACTTCATGGGCTCATGAATCACCCACAAGTTTGTTATAAATGTCCATCTCAAGTAATGAGGAGTGCAAGTCAAAATCGCACTGAGATACCACCTTTTAAAGCGGCTAAGATCAAAAAGGCAAGAGATAAGAAGTGTTAGCAAGAGCACAGAGCAAAGGAAAGGTGTGTGCCCGAGGCAGGGGGAGAAGGGGGAGGAATGTAGACTGATGTGGACATCGAGGGAAACAATGAAGGCTCCTAAAGACATACAAGAGACCCAGAAATCCTAATTTGGGGTTTATGCCCAAAGAAAATGAAATCAGCATCTCATGAAAATATTTGCACCCCATGTTCACTGCAGTGTTACTTGTGATAGCCGAGACACAAAAACAACCTAAGTGTCCATCAGCGGATGAATGAATAAACAAACTGCGGTGTGTGAGCAAGTGGATATCACTAAGCCCCCCAGAGAAGGTTCGGGACAATGTGGATGAACCAGAGGACACTCTGCTAAGTGAAAATGAGCCAGATGCAGAGAGAAAAATATACATGATCTCACTTGTATGTGAAATCTTACTATAGCAACAACAAAACACTCACACAAATGGAAATGGAGAGCGGACCTGTGCCCACCAGGTGCTGGAACCAGGAGGTGGCCGTCACTGGGTGCAGGTTGAATAAGTCTAGAGAACTGGTGCACAGCAGGTCACTACATTCAGGGAGATCGTAGTACATCCTGGACATTTCCTAAGGGAGTAGATTGTAAGTACTTTGACCACACAAAAAAATTAAGTATGTGAGATGATGAATATGTAAATTTGCTTGTAGAAATCATTTCACTCTCTCTATATGGACATCAAACATCCAGGTGTACACCGTTAGTGTACACTGTTAGGAAAAGCACTGTGGAGTGTGGCACAGAAATCTTGGTGTCCCAGCTCCTGGGTGACATCGTGCAGGTGAACCGAAGCAGAAAGGAAATGCAGGGCTGCAGAGGGTGGGAATGGGCACAGGCAAAGGGGTCTGACAGTGGCCCCTGGGCACACTAGACCACGGGCCCCACATCAGTGGACTTGAGGGGCTGGTCTGGGACATCCCAGGGAGGGAGGACACAGGGTCAGCGTCAGGCCTCTCCTGTGACTCCATCCTGAATCAGTGGGGAGCAGATTCAGTTTTGAGGGTTTTAGCTCAGAGATGTGAGCTGCAGATGGGAATGCAGACTGGACCAGAGACACACAGAGCTATGAGCAGGAGCACCTTCTCTCCTGAAGGCCCCACCAGGGTTCACTGGAAGTGGCCAGACTGAAGGAGGCAAGAGGACGGGTGGGGCGGGGGGGCTGGAGCTCTAGTCTAGGTCACAGACGCTGGATTTAATCTCAGGCCTTGGGCACAGCAGGGGGGAAAGAACCAGATTGCAGCTGTCTGGCAGATGGAGGGGACAGCACTGGGGGCTGGCCGCCAAGGCCTGAGGGGCCCCCACTGGAAGTCAACTTTCTCTTTAGTGTGGCCTCGGAAGTTTTTGGTAGGAAAACTGGGGACCCTAAACTCACAAATTGAAGAGACGGGAACCCTACCTGGCAGGGTAGAGTGTTTCTAGAGAAAAGATTGAGGCTGTTCCTTTATATTTCGCCAAGGCTGGGAGGTAACCCCTCACGTCTGGGCAGTGTGGACCCCTGTAGGTCTCCTGGGGTGATGGGGCTCAGGCCTGTAGGCTCACCCCACTGTCACACACACAGCCTCTCCAGACAAACCTTTCCTTCAAAGGCCAATGAACTTGAAAGCACAATTCTGTTGCTTCTTGGCCACGTGACCTTGAACAAGTAGTTTCCTGCTTCCAAGACAGTATTCTCTTCTGTTCAATGTGTGCCACAGGGGACTCTCGATTGTCTGGAGTCTCTGACAGGAGAGTGGGCGTCATTGTATTTCCTCCAGGGCAAGTCGCCTCTGAATCCTGGGCAGGGAGAGCTTTTATAATTCAGAGGGGTGGGCTCTTTTGCAGGCCAGCAAGGAGATGATACTGCAGGTACAAGGAAACCTACACTAATTGGGAGAATCCACTGGGAATTGCTGGCAATTCACAGTATGAGCAACATGGAAGGATCTCTGAAAGCTAAAAGTAGAGTGTTCTGGGTGTTTGTCTGTACTGGTATGTGGGGTGTGTGAAGCCACAGTGCATAATAATTGGCTGTTTTGTGTTTTCCACCCTGGATGACAACCAAGGAGGTGGGGACAGCCAGTCAATAGCAGAGACAGCCCACAAACTCTGCCACCTTTTCAGAACAAGCAAAAGCCCACACCCAGCTCTGCTGAGTCCCTTCATCAGCCGGCAATGATCGCAGGTAACATTAAGGAGGTGAGCACTGCCTGGAGCAGAGACAAGGGGCAGCAAGGCCAGACAGGGCTGCAGGCAGTGCCCACCTGGGTGGCCTCAGAGGCCTTGGCAAGGATGTGGGTCTTTCTTCTGAACACAATGGGGATTTATCAAAGTGTTTTAAGCTGGGGGTTTATGTTCAGTTTTGCGTTTCGATAAATCACGCAGGCTGCTGCATGGAGGACAGCTTTAGGGAGATATCTGTGTTCCGGCTCTGCCCAGGCCTGGGGTGTATAGTAATTGCTCAGCAAACAGCATCCAGGTGCTGTGTTCAATCTGATGTCTACCAGGCACCTGGTGGGAATGGACAGCAGGTTAGCATATGAGCCTGGGTACTTCCCTTCTGCAGCAAAGGGACAGAGTGGCTGCAGACTCACTGCACCGAGCCTGGCTTAGCCTGCCTGACAGCTTTCCAGGTCTAGCTGTGGACATTCAGGAGCAGGGCCCAGCCAGGCCTGGGTTAGAAGCAAGTGGAAGCTTTCAAGGTGCAGGGTCAACCATTGCCCTGAGCAGTGAGGAAGGTGCTCCTGGCAGGAAGCCCGTGCAGGGACGGCTGTGCCCCGTGGAGGAGCAGGGAGGGTTTTGTTCACTGACTGTGGCCCAAGCTCTCCAGTTCCCAGCTCTCCTGCTGGTCTGGGGCACTTCACTTGATCTCCAGACCTGAAGAAGGAAAGGCAGGGACACCACATTGGACAAACCCGTCCCTCTCAGGGGAGGAGCTCAGCCAGGATTGCAGACCCATGAGGTGGATTGGACACTCAGTGGGAAACGGGTGTGACCTCACCTCCTGGCAGCTCTGGGTCTCTGATCCTCGTCCAGGAATGTGAACAGCAGGCAGCCTACGGCAGTTGACCCCAGCAGAGTCCACGAGGCCAGCTCTCCAGAGACAGGGCTGCACACTCCTTCTGTCCTCAGCGCTGACTGGTCCCACGTCTTATCCACATAGAGGCTTCTCTGTCCAGCCTGGAAGCCACTAGGCCCAGGTGCCAACCGAACACTTGAAATGTGGGTTGTCCAACTTGAAACACTCTAAGTGTAAAGCACGCACGCATTTCAAAGGCTTCGTCCAAAACCATGTTAGTTGTCTCTCTCCTAGTATTCTTTATTGGTTACATTATATTTTGGATATCATGGGGTAAATAAAAGATGTTATTAAAATGGATTTTACCTGTTTTTACTTGCTATTTTTTAATGTGGCCACTAGAAAATTTAAGCTACTGACATCGTATTGGGCAGAACTTATCTGGACTTTAACTTTTCTAGGCTTTGACTGGGTGAAAAATGGTCCAATAATCGAAAAAATAGTCCTTTTAATTTCCTTTAAGGTAAATAGACAAGAAGAGCATTAAAAAATCCATCTGACTGTAAGACATTTAGAGAGATGTACAGAGCCTTGAGGGGATCCAGGGGGGGACCAGTGTCCGCATTGGAGTTAGAGCATCATGGATTCCCTACCTGGTTCTGTTATTTTTTTCCTGTGTGATCTTAGACAAGTCACTTAATCTCTCCGAATCAGGTCAGGCTCCTCTGAGGAAAGTGAAGGTAGGAATGTATACCTCTCAGAGCTGCCAGAAGCAGAATAAGTGAAAGAATGTACGTAAGTCTCCTGGAAGGAGTGCCCGACGTGAAAAGGGAAGGCAGCCATGCTCTTTCCTTTCTCCCACAAGGTGTGAGAAGACCATCCCCACCTGAAATTTCAGAACTGGGGGGATACTTCTGAAACCAAGGCTGAGAGGTCTTCAGCTTCTTTAAATTCATTCATTCCACAAGGATTCTTTGGGATGGTTAGAGTAGTAAGTGAGGTGGGCAGAGTCCCTGCCATCCTGGGTGTGGTGGGTGTGAATGGAGGGGTTGGAGACCGAGGTGTGCTCCCTTGCCAAATGCTGGGAGCTCTTTCTCCCTTCCTGGAAGATCTCTCGACTCCCTTCCTGCTCAGCCGGGCTGTCCCACCCCACTGCACGCAGCTGAAACCCTCCCCAGCTCACCCACTCATGGTCAGCCTTCCTGCCCACATTTGTGTGGCTCAGCACTGCAGTTTGTATGAAACCAGGCTGAAGGCAGCTGGTTAGCGAGAGCTGGTCCCCCAACACACCTCAGTCCGTCTCCAGATCTGGATCCCCATTAAACGCTGCTTGGGTACTCCTTGGGGATGTCACTCAATTCATACTGGTCCCCTAGCCATGATGGCCTCTTCTCTGGTGGCTCACTTTTCTACTGAGAAAGTCTTAGCTTCAGGGGAAAACAGAGAAGAAAAAGCAGATGATCAGCTTTCGCAAATGGATGAGTGGTGTCTTAGCACTGGGAACTTCTGAGCACGGACAGAAGCCTGGACAGATGTGAATGTAAGAGTGAGACCTGCCATGATACCCACCATGGTGCCCTGAATTGAAAACCCGATGCTGTATACCTGCACCTGCTATCTCTTTGGATCTCCCAAGCTCTCTGGGGTACAGCCTATGCCATCCACATCTCAGCTGACTCATTCCAGAGTTTACTTGTGTAAACAGTGGGAGCTTTGCTTTAAACCCAACTCTCTGCTGGTCAAAACCACAAATCTTAGACTCTATACCCTACATGCAGGGACACAGGGTTGCAAAGAATATTTCCTGCCATTTTATGACTATTTCATTTTCCAAAAACACAGGCATGAAGCCTGATATGAAAGTTGAGGGAATGATGTCTTTTGTGCCTGCCCAGCCCACATCGCTGTGGGTAAATCTCCTTTTCTCTGTTCCTTGCCCAGAATGGATGGATCAATCCATAAGCTCAGTCTCTGTGGTGTAAGACAGGCACACACCAGAGCTATTTGTGTTGACTTCCAGCTTTGAACTATTTGAGAAGTGCCTATAGAGTTCATTCTTATTCATTGCAGTTGTTGGGAAAATTAAGTTTAAGAATGTTTGGACCTGACTCATACCTGTGCAAAAATTAATAACACAATCACTTTAAAAGAGGTGATGGATGTGAATATTTCTTGCAGAATGTCTGTTTTATAGAAGGTGCTCAATAAATTCTCTAGAAGGATGAGGTATTATGAACCCCTGTTGCCTTTGCAAGAATAGGGTAGGTAGTTCTTAATCTTGAGTGTGCAGTGGAGTCAATGAGGGAAGTTGTGAAAGTCCCTTCTCTCCTCCCTCCCCATTCTGTTTCAGTAAATCATGGGTGGGGCCCTGGACACTTCATTTGTAATAAGCTCCCTGAGTGAAATTGCTGTGGGTGTTCCGTTTGGGTTCTTCTATGACATTCACTGGCCTGTGTTGGTGGATTATATAGCAGTCAGACCAGAGATTCTGGGATCCGAGCTCATGCTAGGAGAGGTAGGCTGAGTGAGTGGTAAAAGCCTGGATTGTAGGATGGAGGCATAAAGGGTATCCAGGAAATAGATTGGAGGTCAAGGGCAGGAAGGTCTTACAGTGGGAAGAAGGCACTTCGTGAAGGAGCTGGTGTTATTAGAATGAACACACCAAACATGAGGGTCCATGCTTTTATGCCTGAGGGTGCCTGAGCCTTGCATGCATGCCTTATCTCTGCTGAAACAAACATTAACATTCTGTTTAGCTGTGACCTTTAGGAATCGCACCTCCAATTAATTTAGTTACTCCGAGTATATAGCACAAGATGATCTCTTGCATTTCTGTACCCTCAGTGACCTAAACAAGGCTGGCTTGTAGAAGAAGCTTAATCATTAAAGGTAGATGAATGGCTTGTCCCTTTTTCAGAAAATCTAACAGAGGTTTTAGGAGTTAAACTTTATCAAACTTCCTTTTGGGTGCAAAGTTGCTTAGGGAATTCCACCTTCAAGGTGAAATGACTCTGTGATCTTGTAGATTCAGAATTAGGGGCAGGGGCTGAAATGCTCCTGTGCAAGTGGAAATTTGGTGGGGATGGGTCAGCAGAGGAAGGAAAGGGAGGACTAGACAGTGCTAAGAAAGTAAAAAGGGAGGAAGAAAGATGGAGGCGTGTGGGGAGTCGGAAGGTGCTGATACAATTGTTGGGGGAGAGGGAGGGTGCTGATACAATTAGTCTTTATTCTGTGTCTGAAACTAAGTTGTATCATTTAGTCTCACAACACAATCAGAGAAGCCACTGTTTCATAAAAGTGAAGAGACCAAGACCCATTGTGTTGGGTAATTTGTCCAAAGCCACAACACAAATGAAAGGGCAGACTCAGGATTTGAGTCTGGGGCTGATGCTCTGTTTTGTACAAGTAGAAAGCAAATGAGTGGCACATTCCTCTGTTGCCAATTTCTCATTAGCCTTGTCAGATGTCACCAATCACATTTGGTTTCGGCCCTTGAGTTCATTCACATAAGACTTCAGAATCTTTGTCAATACGATGTTTCCAGAACATACCATCTTCCTATCAGATTTGGTACTTACGATGAGACCTTTTACTTCCAGTGGCTATACCAGTTGACAGTCCTAGGATCCTGACTATAATTCCTGGAGAAATGAAGAAAAGAGAAAAACTATAGTGTCAAATAGCGTTTGATTTTCTAAGCCCTTTTATGGAAAAAAGGTTGTGGCAAATAAACTATAATGGCAGGGGGACTGCCAAAGATCATGATAAAAAAAATACATAATCGTACTTGCTATTATTTGTTGAGGGCTTACCATGAACCAAAGACTTAAGTAGGTGCAAGTCATAAATTTTTGTGCCCCTTACAATAACTTTATGCAGTTTACAGATGAGGAAACTGAGGCACAGAGAAGAGTAGCCCCAAGATTCTACTCCAGGTTCCAGAGCTGAGTCCTTAAGCAGGAAATGGAAGGAATTGTCCCTGTTAGATGCCACAGATATGCCTGAGGCCCTCCCTGGTGGCAGCCATTTCCCCTGCATCTCCACTCCTAAAGGACTAGGGAGTTATGGGAGGTGGGTGGGGACCTAATCCTGGCAGCCCCATGGTTTATTCAGAAGTTAGTCACTGTTTCATTTCAGCCCTGGCCACTCCCTGCCCTGCTGTCATGGCTGAGCAGCTCTGTAACTGGCCTTAGTGGAGAGGAAGTTGGCACATGCAGGAAATGAGTGGGCAGCGGATCTCCGAGGACCCCAGGGCAGATTGGGGGTTCTTGTCTGTCCCTTCCTCAGGCACCACGGTCAGCTGGAGGGAAAACAAATGGGCAGTGAGCATCCCCTGCGTCAGGGGCCCTGTAGGGCAGTTTCTCCTCCAGCTAATTCGCCCATTAGCTCTGTGAAGGGGTCCCTATGATGTCCCCAGTTTTAATGTGGGGAACTCTGAGGGGTTGGGGGAGGTGGGGTGCAGACTTCTCTCTGCTGGTCTCCACAGAGCGTCTCCCCAGGGACAACTTGGGCCTCAGCACTGATGAGGAAAGGCCAGTTAGGAGCCCATCAAAAAGAAACCACAAGGGCCACCGTGTTTCTGGGAAGTAATTTTGGGGATTCAGATCAATTTTGGGTGTGACTTTCTTGGTCTCCTGGGCTTTCCTGTGGCCTTGTAATGAGGGTTATGTGCATGGACACGAACCCCAATATGAAGCCTTTCCCCCACTTCCTGCCATCATCACGCTATTGTGAAACTATAGAATCTTCATTTCTCCTGGAGCCCTCGAATTTTATAAATATCTACTGTGTATATAGGGAAGAAATTTGGTCAGCATGGGTGCCAATTTAGGAAGACATGAACATATCTACAAACCCTCACCTGTTCAAGAGGAAGGTCAATGTATAGGATGCCACAGGGGCACAGAGTTCTTCTTTGCCTGTCTTAGATGATTTCCTATATTGCTCTTTGTGACAGTTGACCTTCCCCTGGCTGGAACACACATGCTTCTGGGTAGGCAACTATAAAAAGTATTTCTTCCCACAGGGAAGACATGAGGTCAGGGGACCAGCATCAGCGTGGTAGAAATGCAGAATCTCAGGCCCTATCCCAAGAACTACTAACCAGAACCTGCCTTTTAACAAGTTCCTCAGGTGGTCCATGTGAATATCATAGTTTGAGACACATAGACGCAGATGGCTTTTTCTTTACCCAATGCCTAAGTATTGAATGAATGTTTCCACTTAAAATTTGGTTATAGGCCTATTGGGTTATAGGCCTACCAACTGGTATGAGTTTATGGAGGTTGGGTAGACCAGACTACTTGCCACCGTTTTGCAGGGGCAGAGGAACTTGGAACCGCCATTGCTTTGAATTTCAATCTATTTTTCTTATTTACTACATTAGAAACTGTTGATCAGATGTTTCTTGGGCAGAAGGGGGCCTTCCCAATGACAGAAGTAAAACATCTTCACTCCAGGAACATGGTCTATTTAGTTGCTGCTGTTATTATTGTTATTATTATTATTGACAGAGTGCTTCCTACTTTTGATGAAGGGAACCAGTTTGGACTTAAATTTTGAACATCATCTGGGTTATTCGATGTAACTGAAAGCTATAGAAGAAGAGAATTGGCCTTTGATGGGGTAAGAGGCAAACAGAATGGGAGAATGGGAGACTAAATGCCAGAGACGGAAGATGGGCAAAAGATAGAGAAGGAGGTGCTGCAAGAGAGGGCTGACGCAGGGTTCCCCGGGGGCAGGGTGGTTTGCTGGGTTGGCTTTCCAGCCTTCAGAGCTCTGGCCTTTGTTATGAGTGGACACCTGACATGGCCACACCCAGAGCCTTCACACAAGAAGGAGTATGGCTTCTTTCTCCAAGTGACCTTTTAGGTCAAGGGAATAAGGCTAAGTCCATGCCACAGGTTCTTCCTTCCATGGAGAACCTCAACCTATATATAGCTCTACAGTGAGTAAGACTGTTTCACCCACCTCCCCAAGATGTTCAAGTCCCAACCCCGGGCACCTGTGAATACAACATAATTAGGAAATACAGTCTTTGCAGATGTAACCAAGAGCAGAGGAAGTCACATTGGATCCAACAACTGGCGTCCTTATAAGAAGAGGGAAAATTGGAAATTTGGCCCCAACGCCATTCCTCGGGCCAGTTACAGATGAACAAAGGGAGAAAGCAATGAGCTGGTGGGGAGAGAGTGGAGTGACATAGCCACCAACCAAGGCTTTCCAAGCATTGCTGGCCACCATCAGACACTAGGAAAAGATCAGGCAGGATCCTCCCCTAGAACCTTAACACAATAACCTTGCCCACACCTTGATTTTGTACATCTGGCCCCCAGAACTGTGAGATAATAAGTTTCTGTTGTTTTATGCCACCTAGTTTGTTATGTCAGCCCTAGGACACTATTCAAAGAACAGAGAGGACCCTGAAATAGTGGCTAGGTCCTGCATGTCTGTGTTTTTGGAGGGGAATGTTAAAGGAAGGCCCCTCCAGTTCTCAGAGAGGCACTACTTTCATGGGGCAGCTACATGGATGACTGGTCATGATATGGGACCCTGAGCACGCAGCAGGTAATCTACCCAGTACTTGTGTCTTGTCACTGTGTATATCTAAGCTTGCATGTATCACACAAAGCTCATTGCAATTAATTTTGTTTATAAAGGCTCAGTCTCTAACTTTCTCTAAGTCTTTGGTCATCTGTAACTGGCCAGAGGAATGACCTTTGGGGCCCAAAGTTAGTTTTGTTTTCCAGTAATTTCCCCTATTCATGATTTTGCAATTGCAGAGTGCAGTCTGCCATGTATTTGCATAAGCCACTTCATTCTTTTTCTTTCGGGCTCTGTAAGCCACCCGGCATCCTTCCAAACATGAATCACATGCAGCCCCAGCTCCAGTCCCACCCCCACCCAGGGTTGAGGTGCCTTCCGCAGCCCCCGCATTTTCCCGGGCAGATCTCTCTTCCTTCTCTGGGGCTGTGCTTCATTTGCTACTGGGCAAAACTCAGTCTTGCTGCAAATTTGGCGCCTGCCTGTGTGTGTGTAATTGGGTTGGATTTACATTAAGAGGGTTCCCTGTGGTGAAAACCACACTGCTATTTCCAATCTGAAGCTGTATAAAACATTCAATTTTCTAAGTATCCATCAGCTGTTAGCACTGTGGAAAACATAGTCTGCCCGGATGGATGGGAGGTTCCCACTCCATCCTGTAACAAACCCCCACCCCGATTATTTGTGCTAACGGAGGAGATAATATTATATGGTTGTGGATAATGAAGCGTTATTCATCTAAGGATCCACTCATTCATTCAGCGAACACATTTGAGAATCTGGTGTGCACCAGACACTATTCTGAGTGTCTTATCCGTTTAAAAGTCTTTCAACTGGCTTCTTACTGCATAACCCAAACTAGGGGTCGGGAAACTTTGCTGTAAGGGGCAAGGCAGTATATATTTTGTGGGCAATGGGTTGTCAAGTCTGCCATCTTAGCTTGGAAGCAGCCACAATGTGTATATGAATGAGCATGGAGGAGATAATATTATATGGTTCTGATAAAGTCTTAGTTATAAAAACAGGCAGCAGGATAGACTTGGCCTGTGAGCCACACTTTGCTGACCCCTCATCTCAACACTTGATTTTGTCCCACTGCCCCACTGATTTGTTGTTTGTCCCCATTCTTGCATCAGCAGATATAGCTCCCTCCACCATCCATTCCACTGCGGCACAATAATTTCCCTTCAGCTACAAGACCCACCAAGCTCTCACCCGCCCCAGGATCTTTGCACATCCTATTCCTGGTGCCTAACGAAGTTCTTTTCATCTGGTGCTCTGCAAAGGTGGCTCTTCTTTACTCCTTATGTCGTTCTTTGTGTCTTAGGTCATATCCTCCATGAATTGAGACTCTCTTAAAAGCTTGTCTCTCCTAAAGTGATTTCCTTCTGCTTTTCTCATCTCAGCCTGTTGGTTTCTGTCCTTTGAGGGACATGTTACAGACATTAATTATCTTATTGTTTACTTACATTTTAATTTTTTTCCCTCCCTCCTCTACTTGAATTTAAGTCTTCAGAAAGCAGGTTCCCTGTCTATTTCATTCTCTTTTCTCCTATTCCTTGGTGTGGTTCCTGGTACATAGTAGTGTCTCAATTTATTTAAAAAGAAAATATTTAAAACCTTTGGATAAATTGTTATTTAATCCATAACATAGTCTCCAACCGGCAGGGAGCATGTGGTCAAGCAGGGAAGTCAGATAGACAATCATAATATACAATCCGAGGACGACTGTGATAGCTGTGGGTCTGAAAAATGGAGAGTGGAAGGAATTACCAAGCTAGAAGTCGACCAGAGCTGAGGTAGCCCCACAACGAGTAAAGGATAAAACAGGCGATCGTAGAGACCGACATGCAGAATTCAGAGGTGAGGGCATGGGACAAGGCATGAAGACAAACAATCCCACATTGTATAGATAGAAAGAAGAAAAGCAACTGAAAATTATGGTGTGTGACTTAGGCATTAGCGACTCTTTCAGGCACTTTTGCATACTTATCTCTGAATAGTCTTTCATCATCAGTAGTGCTATTGGTATAAAGCTGAGGATCAGAGAGGGTGAGTGACCAGGCCAAAGTTACACAGCTATTAAGTCAAGATTCATACGTAAGTCTTCTTTGGTTACTTTCATGTGCCCTGAGATGAAGGGTATAAAAGCCCGTGGTTTGCTTTTCTTCAGGAAGATGTTTTCTTCTTTCCAAATCTTGCCCTAGATTCAATTATTATTTTTTCTTCTTTTTGATAAGGTGGCAGAACCCTTGGGGTTGCGGTTTACCTCTTCCAGATGCCCCTTTCTCAGGCCCAGAAAGGCTGACTGCGTCGAATGCTGAAGGAGAGGAAGGAGGGGAAGGTCCCTTGATGAACATGGCACCCGCTGAACATCTATGATTCCAGGTAATCCTCACAACGGCCACTGCGGACGGAATCGGCTGCTCTGTTTTACAGAGGGGTTCCCAGTGGCTCAGATTGTGGATTTTCTGCTGTCAGCCAGCTACCCACTTTCTGAACTCCTCATCCCCTGCCTTGTGGTTCCCTCCACGCTACATGGCCTTGCTGGGCCATCTCCACCTAGTGCCCGGAGGCTGGTCCAATTTCTAGCTGAGTGGGACATAGGCTCAGAGGGGTGGCAAGGGCACGGGCTTTCGCTGGCCTCTCTGGGCCTCTAAACAGCGTAGCCCCCTCTGAAGTGGAGATGCTGAGCGGGAAGAATGAGAGCACACCCGTCTGAGCAGGAACTTCAAATTGCCCGAGGAGAAGCTATTAGATATATGAGGAAATTCTCAGTCAACTCTCCTGCAAAAAAAAAAAAAAAAAAAAAGTGCTCACCAGTTTTTTCTTCTCTCCCCCACCTGAGTGTTCATATAAACCTTATGGGCAATGGAGCCGGGAGAATGCTGCGTCTGAAAGCCAGCCCGTCTCCTTCTCCCTAGGGGGACTGGGAGTGATTTGATTCTGCCGGCTAACGTTGTTCCAGGCCGACTTCATCTCCCCCAGCACTCATCAGATCTGCTAATAGGCCCTTCAGAGCTCATAAAGAGATGACCAAATCTGGGGCTGGGGGGACTCTGGTTCATCTATCTTCCGAAGGCCGGTCAGATCCGATTTTGTACACTGATGGCTCGATGCTCAAGTGTGGTCTGGCCCACTTCTTCGACACCTGCTCAGGTTGGCTAGGGCTGAGGACCCCAGGAGGGGGGCTAGGGTCCTCTGACCCTTGAGGATCTCACTGTTCTGGTGTGGCAGACAGACGCTTACCTGCCAGCCAAATAGATCTAGGGATAAGAAAATAAAAGCGTTTAGGCTTGGAAGGGAATGATGAAGCTGACTAATGGGAGTGTCAGTTACCACTTTGGATACTTCACATACTGCAGACACTGTGAGTGTGTGTCTGTGTGTGTGTGCGCGCATGTATGTAAACACAATCCCTTTGCTCCTTGGAATGCCTGTGTCAATCAATTTGTAATCTTATGCTTACAAATGAAATATAGAATCTAAAAGAAATGCGAAGTGATGGGTGCACACAGATACCACCCCCCACCACAAAAACATCTACTGAACCTGTATTAGCACCTTTTAAAAAGCTAATAACATTCTGCAACTTTTAGACAAATTATTTTTAGTGGAAAATTGGGCTCATCTTTCTCATGAATACCTCTTATTCATCTAATTAAAGTGACAGTTTGCACAACAATTAACTAGGAGATTTTCATCAAATAGATTTAACTCATATGCTCTTCAATTAAATGAAACAATGAAGGTGATGCTAATAATCTTCACTAGCGTCTGAGTGCTATGATACTCTGGGGGGCACAGCAATTATTTATTCCTCAGACAAACTGCAGTTAAACCTCTATAGGGCAGGACCCACTTCATAGATGAGGAGACTGAGGCTTAGCGGGTGTAACAAGCTATGGTTGTGTAACAAGCAATCACACAGCTTAAAAGCAGAAAACACCCATTTTAGTAAGCTCACAGATTTAGGGGATGAGGAATTTGGAAAGGGCTGTTCTTCCATGCTATAACATCCAGGGCCTTGGTAGGGACTACAGTTTCAAACAGTAGGGAAACTCACACAGCTCGGGCAACTTGAACAGATGAAGGTTGAAAGATTTGGGCTAGGCTCGGCGCCTGTGGCTCAACGGGGTAAGGCGCCAGCTATGTACACCTGAGTTGGCAGGTTCGAATCCAGCCTGGGCCCGCCAAACAACAATGACGGCTGCAACCAAAAAATGGCCCGGCGTTGTGGCGGGTGCCTGTAGTCCCAGCTACTTGGGAGGCGGAGGCAGGAGACTCGCTTGAGCCCAGGAGTTGGAGGTTGCTGTGAGCTGTAATGCTACAACACTCTATCCAGGGGGACAGCTTGAGGGTCTGTCTCAAAAAAAAAGAAAGATTTGGGCTAGAGGATTCACTTGTGAGATGCTTCTTTATTCCCATGCCTGATGTCTTCTCTGGAATGGCTAAAGGACAGGCTCGGCTGGTGCTGTGGTCCAGAGCCTACCCACGGCAGTCTAGCACAGTGGCCTTATGACAGTCAGCATCCTCACATCGTAGCCCAGGACTCCAAGAGTGAGCACTCCTAGAGGACCAGGCCGAAGTTGCACAGCGTTTTCTGATCTAGTTTTGACAGTCACCTACTGTCACTTCTGCTGAATCTCATGGGTTCAAGCAACCATAAGTCCACTTAAATTTGAGGCAAGAGAATACAGTCTCCACTTCTGAATGGGAGAGGATGCAAGGATTTGGAACCATTTATTAAAATTGCATCAGAGAGGTTAATTAACTTGCCAAGATTTACACAGCACAGAGATTTGCAGCTGATAATCTCACTCTCCAGCCTACTCTCCTAGTGACTTATGATACTTGAAGCAACACCTTGCTGGACACGCAGAAGATGCTAAATTTACGTGAGTCAAATATGATCCACTTTAATTTATGCTGTCAGTCTGCAGGGAAGACAAAGAAATAGATAAGGAACATCCCTTAAGGAGTGGCTGAGAGAGTGGTGAGAATCTAGAAGCTGGCTATGAAGGGTAAGTGTCAGGAGCCTTTGCTGTCAAGAAATTTTCTTCTACTACAAGAATTAAAGCTGAAATGCTGAGATGCTTTCAGATCATAGAGGAATTGAAAGGTTTTCTTTTAACCTAAGTCTTTGCCTTTCTTCTGTGGAACATTACTTGTCCTCGTAGTTGAAAATAGGTATAGTGGCCAGGAACCAGCTGGTTGGCTCAGAGAGTTTTGTGGCTCTGTTTTCACTAACTCTGGGGAAATCCATGAGACCTGAGGCTGCAGTTTGCCAAAAACATATAGATTCTACAGAGCCTTTGTCTGTAGGTGCTGAGCCCAGAACCAGCCTTAGGAGTGTGTACCAGGATGACTCTGGGGAAACTCAGGGTTTATAGCCTTTGCAACCTGCCTGCCAAACAGAAGGGCCTTTGGGGGTGACAACCTCCCGCAATTCTCTCTGCGGGAGATAAAGTTATAGAGAGTGATTTCTGGGGGTGCAAAATGGGTAGTGGGCAAAGAGGAATATACAGATAGATTCATGGGAGTGGCTTGTGCCCAGCTGAGGTTCTTTCTTAATCTGAATTTTGATCAAAGTGCTCTGGCTTTGCCTTTGATTGGGATCTGGGTTAATAGAGCAACCCACTGGTCAGACATGTTCTGGCCAGCAGGGTGGAGTAGGGAGGCTTCTGACCGCACCTGACGCAGGTATATTGGCAAATCCTGTAGTCAGTTTCCCTGGAGGTGGTGGGTTGTGCTAGGCAGGAGCGCTTTGGTGATGTCTCTCAGTTGGGCTCACTGAGGCAGCATGACTGGGGATCCCCGCAGGCAGGGCTGAGATTTGCACACCTGGGATGATAATCCCCTTAGGGTTTGGGTGGCACGGCGTGAGTTCTTCCCACTGAAATGAGGTGCAACCTTCTCCTTCAGTGTTCCATAACAGCTCATCCACTGAACACTGAAGTTGTACAAAGAACCCGGGACTATGCTAAGAACTTGGCCTTGGGGTGTGTTCTCCCAGAAATAGATCCCAGGACCAAGATTCTGACACAAGTAGTTAATGTGAGAAGTCTAATATGGACAGGGAAGTGGAGAAATGACACGAAGGAATGAGAGCAGGAATAATGAGTGTGGTATTAACCCAGCCATCACAGGGAGTGACTGCTACTGACTCCTTTGGAGAAGATCTGGAATACTGGAGTGCATGCTTCAGTACCACCCGCCAAACCCCCCTCCAGGAGCCGGGGTATTTACCGGATAACAGATACCAAGGCTGCTGGTTGGCACCTATTGCTAGGGGTTTAATTCCTTAGCACTTCTGGCCTTCTGTGTGCCTTCAAAAACACACACACGCACAGAAGCAATCAGTCTCTGCTTTTTGGCCAAAATTTTTTTAAAACAGACAAGAAAAAAAAATAAAGAAACAAAACCCTCAAGCCTATTGATGCAGGTCATATAAGCTTGAAATAATTTTTTTTTTTTGAGACAGAGCCTCAAGCTGTCACCCTGGATAGAGTGCTGTGGCATCACAGCTCACAGCAACCTCCAATTCCTGGGCTCAAGCGAGTTTCTTGCCTCCGCCTCCCAAGTAGCTGGGACTACAGGCACCCGCCACAACGCCCGGCCATTTTTTTTGTTGTTGTTGTTGCAGCTGTCATTGTTGTTTGATGGATCCAGGCTGGATTTGAACCCGCCAGCTCAGGTGTACATGGCTGGCGCCTTAGCCCGCTGAGCCACAGGCGCCGAGCCAATAATTTTTGCTTCTTGAAAGTTCCAACAGAATGAGTGGAGCACCAATGGCATCATCTCACTTAATATTTATTGAAATCTCAGATGGGAGAGACTATCAGATAGCCATTTAACAGATGAGGAGACGGACACTCAGAGAGGAGAAGTCACTTGAGTTAAAATTACAATTAAGTGAAATTTCTGGGGTTTGGATTAAAAGCATGACCCCTGGATTAAGAGCTGGGCTTTAGTCAGTGGAGTACACTGCCTCCGAAAGCACAAAGTTAGAAAAGTTAGCAGGAACTGGCCCCCCAGTTTCTTCTCTCAGACTGGAGCAGAATTACTGGAGTACAAGCTACAGGATAAAAATGGTTTGACCTGAAAGGACATAGTGTGGGTCATGAAGATAATCCATCATGAGGTATCTCAAGATGGAAAACCAGAGGAGGGAATGTGTTACGCTGGGGTGAGAAAAGGGAGCCTGGGACCTCATGAAAGCAAACTTCAGATTTAAGACTAGGAGCACGAATGGGCAACAGAAAAGCCTGGGGATTTGAATCAGACTTTGATGGGAACTGCCAAGGAAAAGGTGAGGAATGAAGGGAGAGATCCTGGTGGGTTTTACTGGAGGCATGGGGATTTGTTACGCTGGCTAGAGATGATCCTCTGTCCTGGCTATCCACGTGCCATGTGGGGGGAGCCCTGGTTGAATATCAGATCAATATCACTTCTCATCTCCACCCTAATCCTTCACTTTCTCATCTAAAACCACTCTCAGTTTGATCCAAGAAAGGCCCCTGAAGCCCTCCCAAAGTTTCCTTTTAGGCTCTTAGTGACTATATTCAGTCTGAAAATCCTCCTTCCTTCTTGGGCCTCCCCTATCCCAGTCCAAGCTACAGAGGTTGTCTAGATTTAAACCTAGACACACTAAGCCATTGAGGACAAGGTGGTTTGGACGGCAGGCCACACCCTATGGTGGGCAACCTCTAATTGTCCCCAGCTTCCTTTAATGAACATCCCTATTGGTCACCACTGCCTATCCCAGCAGAGTAACATGTCTAGGTGGTGACATTTGCTGTACACATAAAGATGGGGCATGAAGACCACTTATAAAGCCTTCTTTCTTTTTTCTTCCATCCATCCATCCATCCAACCATTAAACCTACTATGTGGCAAATATTACATCAGTGTCCAGCATCTGACTATGAAGAAGAAAGACAGAGGAAGGTGCCAAGATGGTGGCCGAGTAACAGCTTCCTTGCAACTGGGCTCGGTGAGACTGGGGAGAGAAGACTTCAGGTATCTCTGGCTGACAAGATCTGCCCAGAAACATCCCTTTGGGGACACAGGGAGACAGCGTGAGACTTCTGGACCCCCTGAGGAAGGCAAAAGTGGTGGAGATCTGGCAAGTGGTTGCGTGTGTTCGTTCGGTCTAATCCTGC